>CP092091.1:4807500-5057500 GCA_029203775.1 Neoneuromus ignobilis
TTCAAAATCAATTAACTCTATCTTCTTCGATGGCAATTATTCTCGATCTATCGTTCTAAACACGCATAATATCTTTCGTTCTCTCATTTGATCAAAAAGCAGCGGCGTCGTTTATAACATAATCTAGCGAAATCGTAACCAGCCATCAACGTCTGCCACTGCACAGACACATACATAAATACTATTTGTGTGTGTGTGTGTATATATATATATATATATGTCTGTGTGTCTGTATATATGTATTCTTAGTTCATCATTTGTCGGACGATCCGACTGGCGTATTCCCGGCGGCCTAATGACTGCGGTCCACGGCCGACGCCCTCTCACCCGTCTCCGACGCTCGTTTAATTACGACGACCACTCTAATTATGTACTCCCATGTAATTTCCTTCGCGCTTGTTCAAAAACTTTAAATTACTTTATATGCCGTCCGGGCCGTCGGATCGGCACGACGGATCGCGCGCGGCCATCATGTCGATCCTAAAACTTTGTTGCAACGAAATTAAGTTCCAAAGTGGTATTTATATAGTAGTGGCGTGCGGAGAAGAGATCAGCGTCGCCGATAGTTGTGCGAGAGATCTGCGTCGCGTCGACGGTGTGCAAAAACGCGTCGTTTGCTATTAAACCCCGTGCACGGGTCATAGATTCGCGACGAATCCTTGATTAAGTCATTTATACATAAACGTGTATATATATATATATATATATATATATATATATATATATATTATATATTCATTTACCATTTGCAAACTATAAATCCACCGTGAGATAAAGACCTATTTCAAAATCTCCCATAATTAAAAATTCGATGTTTTTCATTTCTACAAATTAACTATAAAAAAAATTGTATTCTTATAACCTAATTATATAGGATCATCCAAATATGACACCTAGATTTGTGTTTTATTGAAAAGAAACATGTGTATAGGGAAACATGTATATAGTTTATTTTTAATAAAACACAAATCTAGGCGTCACATTTGGATGATAATATATTTCTTCCATCAACTTCAAAAATTTATGCGAATGAAAAAACTAACTACAATTGAAATATAATACAGAAAAAAATATAACTTAGCATAAAAAAATCTTTATCAATTAAAAATATACAAAAAATACATTTATTGATATTTTTGTGTTTTTTGATTGAAATTTAAATTTGAAAAATTGACATTATTTTCCAATAAAGCAATTTCTTTTCGTTGAAAACGTGTTTATCGTGCCTAAAATAATTTTATATACCAAGATATGTACAAATTTCAAACTAAAATTGATTTTAAAATTTTTATGATTTTTCGAAAAAAATTCCATACTATAGGTCGTGGATTTTTTTGGGCCAAAAAATGAAAGTCGAAAATGTAACATTTTTTTGATCCAGATCGATTCTTTTTGAGTCTTTTAATTAGTCTATGAACAAATTTTAATAATATTTTCGGTATAATCAGTTACTGAATTTTTTGATCCTATGAAATTTTGATTTCAATTTCGTGACTTTTTCTGCGATTTAAAAAAGTTACTTAAATCAAAATTAATAAACTAAATGTTGATTTCTAATATAAAATAAATAATAATTTAGTAAAAAAATATACTTTCAGTATTAAAAATGTACAAAGTAAAAAAATGACAAATAAATATTGAAAATCTTGAGATTTTTAGTCAAAAATCCAATTTTTGAATAATCGTTATAACTTTCAATAAAATCAATTTTCTTGCATAAAAATGCACTTTTTATTACTAGAACTATTTTATGAAATGATATCAATAAGAATTTTAACTCAAAAATAATTTTCGAAATTTTGTGATTTTTTGGAAAAAATTCCATACTATAGGTCGTGGAATTTTTTGGGTCAAAAAATGAAAGTTGGAAATGTAACATTTTTTTGATCCAGATCGATTCGTTTTGAGTTTTTTTATTAATTTATGAACAAATTTTAATAATATTTTCAGTAAAATCAGTTACTGAATTTTTTGATTCTATGAATTTTTGATTTCAGTTTCATGACTTTTTCTGTGATTTAAAAAAATTAATTAAATCAAAATTAATTAACCAAATGTTGATTTTCAATATAAAATAAATAATAATTTAGTAAAAAAATATATTTTGAGCATCAAAAATGTATAGGATGACGAAAACAAATAAATATTGAAAATCTCGAGATTTTCAGTAAAAAATCCAATTTTTCAATAATCATCATAACTTTCAATAAAATCATTTTTTCTGCATAAAAATCCACTTTTTATTATTAGAACTATTTTATGAAATGATATAAATAAGAATTTTAACTAAAAAATATTTTTTGAAATTTTATGATTTTTGCAAAAAATTCCATACTATGGGTCATGGAATTTTTTTGATCAAAAAATGAAAATTCAAAATATATAAAATTTCTAATATAAATCGATTGTTTTGACATATATTACTTTATTTATGATAATATTTTACTTTAATTTTCATAAAATAAATTTTAAAATTTACTGAAATTATGAATTGTTATTTTAAAGTTTACATTTTTTATAATTTGAAAAATATTTATATTAAAATAAATATTGACTTAATATTTATTAAATACGATGATATATGATCTTTGTATGGAGTTCATAACTGTATTTTAATTTATAGTATAAAATATTTAATAATAATATTTATTTTATGAATGTAAATTTCAAATCGTTCAAATGGAAAATTAACCATGAGTCTCTAGTAATTCACATGATATCAAACAATAAATATTATTTTTTTTTGGATATATTATGCAAAATTAATTAAAAATATTATACAGTTATTACATATCTTTCTAGTTACTCTTTCATAAATATTAAAATATATTTATTTTTTTTTAAAAAAAATAAATAATTCCAAGTGATTGCTAATATAAATTTATCTCATTACACAATTAACATAATAATGTACGTTTCAAATTGTCGGCATGATTTAGTTACGGACACATGATTTATTATCAAATATAGCTAACAATTAAATTCCAAACAGCATATTTAATTCAAAACGTACACTGCTCCATAATTGTCCATAATAATTCCATAATAATGCACATATGCGAAAATTATATGCATAACGAACTCGTGTGTGTGTGTGCACTTTTGCAAACAATGATATGTTTTTCGCTGTGCATCTGTCTGCAGTTGGCAGTAACATGAAGTTATTTCAGTGAGCTGTCGAACGACGGTATCGGGTAATAAAGTGTCACATAAAAAGCATAACGGCCATTATATAATGTACAAATAAAATAGCTCTATTGAGCGTCAGTGTTGGTTGTACTCAATGGCCGTTTATAGTTCACAACGCCACTATAATATTATGATCAGGTATTTCTCGACAGTGTCGGACGTGTTCTTTATTTCTGTTGTGAAATTTACATTTAAATCGGCTACTAAAAATTTGTTACGTGCACTTTTACATTAACGAGTACATGTCGAAGGACGTCGCGGTTAATGTTTGCTTCAGTTTAATTTTATCATCTCGCGAATTGTACACGTTAAATCTTTGAACGTTGTTTCTGATGTTCGAAATGACTCAACGTGAATTTATATAGCTGATTGTAAATACAATCGGTTTGTATCGCAAACATTTCAGACAAGATACAAATACATTATGTAATTTTTATTCCCTAAGACATATTATTTGTTGTTTATAAATTATTTACCTAAAATTACTTTTACAAATTATTTTAAAAAATAAATACATTTCGAATAAAGAAAAGTAATAAATATATATCAAATTAGAAGAAAATCGAATTAATTTATTATAATTTGAAAACTATGTATTGTTTATCTAGAACAACACATTAACATTAAAAATGAAATAAAAAGAATAACAAAAATAGGATAATATCAGTTTGAAAGAAAATTTCATATAAAAAATCGAATATTTCTTTAAGTTTTTTTTAAATATTTGATCAATGCATCCTACCTGTACTTATTTATAGCAGTTAAATGTTAGAATAATTCAGTAACTCCAAATAAGATAAAAATACATGGCAGAAATAATACTTACAGATGAGAAGAGACACAACTGGAACAGAAAAAAACAAAATTACAAACGTTATAACAAAAGTAAAAAGTCAAAAAAATAAACTGGTCATATATCAACTAGAAAATATTACTTATGAACAAAAAAAAATTAAATTGGAATTAAAAACAGAAATATAAACAAGTCTAGGAAAAGTTAGACTTGAGAAAATGTTTATTTTAAAAATAAAACATAATTGAAACGACTGTTTTAAGTGACATTAAAAAATTCAAAAAATTAATTATTTTAATTGAAATAAATAAAAATTGAAAAAATAATATTTATAATATAAATTTTACTGTTTTTGGGAATAAGAGTGATTTATTCTCATATCATTTCTAAATAATCTTATACAAGAAGGATTTCATATCCAAAAAATTGTAAAAAGTACACAAACTTAAACCAATTTTTTTTAATTTGCTCCTTTTGATTTATTTTCTTTCATTTCCAAACCATTTCCATATATTCCTATATTAGAATTTTGAAATAAAACGTTTTTGTTACAAACTATTTTTAAATGACATAAAAAATCAAAAATTTAATTATTTTAACTAACTAAAATGAAAATAAAAAAAAATCATGTTTATAAAATAAGTTTTTTCAATTTTTGGGAACAGCAATGATTTATTATAATATTGTTTACAAATAATCTTATAAAGGGAAGATTTCATATCCAAAAAGATTATAAAAAAATATACAAATTTATAACTAAATTATTTCAATATACTATTTTGACTTTTTGATTTACTTTTTTATTACCAAACCATTTTCACATATTTCAAAATATTTCTATATCAAAATATTAAAATAAAACATTATTAGAAGAAACTAATTTAAATTTAGTAAATATTTTTTTAGAAAAAAATAAACGTGTAAATTATTTACTATTTTGTATAATAAAGTGGTGTTAAAAAAAGCTACACCACTGACACAGAGCTATAATCAATCGGCCATTACTTTTAATGTTTGAAACCATATAAATCACATAATAATTATTTTTATACAACTTTTTGATATGCTCGTAAAATAGATGTGTATATATTTTCATATTATTCTGTTCCAAATACATAACTCACAGCAGTTATCATGCAAAAACATTATTTTATATTTCGATTTCCTGATTGGCGAGTTTGCGAAAATACCATTAAATACATTATATCTCTTTCTATCTATTGTATATACACAATACATTTATATATATATATATATATATATATATATAAATTATTTTTTTAATAGAATGATAAAAAATGAATGATTGGAAAAAAAGTAATAAATTTTCTAATAGTGTAACGGTACATGAGTAAATATTATTTTAAAAAAATAATGTAAAGGTTATTTAAAACTCTAGTTCCATAAATCAAAATCGCCACAGAATATCAACACAAACATTGAACGTAACGGTACGTTCGTTTCTAAAAGCAAATCCGTTGTACAGAGTAACAAAAAAAATTGTCACGCTAAATTAACTACCGGTGTGTCTATATACTTAGCGGTCTGTTACGGCGCAGGTATTCCCCAGGTCATTGTTACGCGAAGAATATCAGAAAGACGTCCTTTCAGCTCGCCACGGACACAAAACAAGCTCATTGTAGTATATTAAAGTTCCTCGCAATAAATATCAAAGTTAAAGGTCGCTCTGTTAATCATGGTACGTAATAAAGCCTCAAAGATTATATAAATGGCTTTGAGGCGACGCAGATACGACGACTTCTGCGGTGAAGATGTGCTGCACGTCGGACACGCGAGATGGGTGTAGAGATTCGAACGGTTGAGTGTCGAGAAAGATATGTGTTATTGTTTTTAACTGATTGATTGCTTTGTGTTAAATCTAGTTGTTAGACATATAAAAAATTCATAATTTTTAAATGACACTAAAAAATCAAAAAAATTTAAAAAATGGAAATTAGAAAAATCAAGCGAAGTTAAGGTGATTTTATGAGTGAAATTGTGTTCCATTGTTAATTCCATAAAATGTACTTAAAAATAAATAACTAATTATTTAAATAATTTTTGTTTTATTTCTATTTAAACTTCTGAAGCGTTTATTGGATAAACCATATATATAAAAAGAATAAAATAAAGTTGGGTATATTATTCGTATTTGCATCATTAAAAAATAATCTTTATTTAACAAACAAACATACAGAAAATGTTCGAATGACGAAGAACACACGCACGTAACACATAAAGATAATAAAATACTGCTTTCATCCCTTCGCACACATCTTAAATACATATGTAAACAAAATACAGAAGACTAAGAGAACGACATGAAAGACATTTTCGAATATATAAATATGTATATATATATATATATATTTATGTATATGTATATATGTATGTATTGAACCATTTTTCATATAACTTCATAACATGATGTTTACAGAACTTATCATACTTTATCAAACGTTGTACATTTTATGTTTTTTTATTTTTCGTTGGCTGTATTTTCATTGTTATGTTCGTTTTTTCTTTCTCGCCACACAAATATCAAGAGCTGAAGACGTCGAGGTAATAATATTTCCACCGATAACCAGCTCGCTGATGTGGGCGCGTTGTACAGTTCATTAGCTGTGTTCTGGAAAACGAAGGTGTATACATACATTTATATATATATATATATATATATATATATATATATATAAACAGAAACAAGAGTTGGGCTGTGAAATGTTTTCAAATTGTACGTTCTTTCTGTTTTATATTTGTATTAAAGACGATTGATATTTTTCATAAATTTTAAACGAATTATTCTTCCAATATTCAAGTATTTAATAATTATTCATCATACACTGATTTTTCTCATGCAGTTCAATAATAATATTAAATACTTTAAATTTCAAAACTCAACAACTTAATTAAAATGTTAAATAATTCAAATTGTATGATATTAACTATGTTTTTATCATCAAAATTCTTAAAATCAAAAATATGTAGTTATTAAATGATACAATTAAATTTTATAGAATTAAATACTTTTTCATGTATGTAAAATGGATTAGAAATTTTTAATATCACTTAAAAAAACTATCTAAGAGAGAATTTCATTTATATGGTTATATAAAATAATTTTAAAGAATATAGAAACTAATTTGTATATTTCTGAACAAGATTCAAAATTTAATCGATTGGAACTTTTTAAAAAAATATTATAAAATATGAAAAAAGTGAACGATTTTTAAAATCGTTGATTAGAAATAATTTCAAAAATAAGATAGTTGTTTAAAATTTATTTCTTGTTATACTATCAAAATTCTGAAAACCAAAAATATGTAGTTTTTAAATAATACAACTAACTAATTTTGTAGAATTAAATATGTTTTCATTTATATACAATAAAATGAATTAAGATTTTTTTAAATGATTAAATAATTATTAATATAATAAATAATTATTTTTGGAAATTATGAAACAATTCTCAGCCATATGTAAGAAGAATAATTCAAAAATTATTCAAAAGTGAAATTGAAATATTTTCTACATAATATTTTTATAGATTATTGTCTATTCAATTTTTGATTTTTTTCAAATAGAAAAAAATTAATAGCATATCTACAGTATGATTTTTTATTGAAAGATTCATTGGTGTTAAGATTAATTACAATAGTCTTAAACAATAATTTTTCTGATAAGAAAAATGAAATAAAAAAAAACTAGATAGAAACGAAAAATACTCAATTGAAATAATTATCAGCTTTATATAAAAAGAATTACTTAAAAAACATTTAGAAGTGGAATTGAAATATTTTTTACATAATATTTTTATTGATTATACCTATTCAATTTTTGGATTTTTTCAAAAATATGAACAAGTCACTTATTATATTTTTAGATAAAAAAAAGTAACAACCTCCATTGACAATTACTGTGAACTGAAATTCAAATTTCAATAATAATTCTTAATACATTTCTTGACTAAATATTTGTTTTAAAAAATGAACATAAAATAACTTAAAAATTATTGATAATAACAATGAAACTTTTACTTTGAAAAAAAGAAAAAAGATTTTCTTTGTAACAAAAATTATAAAAGTACTGAAATGAACAGATTTTGTTTCGGTTCAATTCAGTACGGTTATATGACTTCAAATTCAATATTAAAAAAATCAATAACCGGAAACAAAAAGGTTCTATTTATAAACGCTTCTGACAAATTAATTGTGTATTAATGAGAAAAAAGGAACGAATAATAGAAAACGCTTACATACAAAATGTGACATTAATTCGTCTCAACAGTAATTGAATTTACATCAATCTGCTCGGAACGACGTACGGCGCACAAGAAGCGAACACGGAAAAAACGAACGACGTATATATATTATATATATATATATATATATATATATTAAAAAAAAATAGAAATTCATAAATGATTATGATAAGACGAACTTGGCAATGTAGCAGCAGCACACCTGAAGAGTCTTTATTCCGTTCGTACGTTCGACGATGAATTCAGACAGGTGATATGACAGCCATCAGCGTGATTCATGAATTTAATAAAAGACGACGTCGGATGCCCTCCGGGGGCTCAGCCCTCCGTGACGTCTCAAACAAAGACGCCTCCGTATCAACGTAATGACTGAAGTCATAATACTAAAGGCGTGGAGCATCGGATCAGCTTTTTGTGATCTGTAAATGTTAAATGTGTTTGCGTTTGTTGCGGTTCGTTGTCTACTTTTGTTTGTTTGCCAGTGTGTGTATGTTTGTACGGACTTTTTTTCGCTATCGTTGCGTTGAAATATTTTACAGTGACGGCTCTTTTATTTATCTATGTTATAAAAATTATTCAAGTTGATGATCATGTATATATATATATATATATATATATATATATATATATATATATATATATATAATTTATTTTAACAGGTCTAATTTTGACACAAATATTTTTCCCTTTTTTTAAAAAAAGCATTTATTCAAATTTTGCCATTTAAGTAATCATTGTTCGTTTACATTCTTGTGAATTTTTTGTTGTGTTCATCTCTGTTAGTAAAAATTTCCAAACTACAAGGTCATCCGAATGTGACGCCTAGATGTCAATACTGTATAATGTCTTTTCAAATAGTGGAACTACTTTTCAAACAAATTAGATTTATATGTAGATTTAGCAAGAAAAATTTCCAGAGTACAAATAAAATCATTAAGTAATCTAAGTAATATAGAGCTTTTTCTATAATTTTTTTGATATAAATATGATATGACCTAATCTCATATTATTAAGAATTTAATCCAGAATATGATTTATAATTTTATGGTCATTTTAATTTTATTAAATTTTCCATAGATTTGATTAAAAAATATGCTTAGACATGAACAATTAGAATAAGACAAATTGTTAAGTTGAGATTAGGTAAAAAATTATAATAGAAAAATTTTGAAAGTTCAGGTTATTCCTAGGAATGAAATTAATGAATTTCGTTCTAACATAAAGAATTAAATTATTTCAATTGAACTTTTTTGTTTAGTGATATTATTTTTGGAGTTTATATATTTGTTATATTTATTTAAGTCATAAAATTGACACTGAATATAAATAGTATGTAGTCATTGTATATAAAAATTAATATAATAATAATAATATTAATACAGAGTTGAAAATGTTTGAGGTTAGAACATTTTTTTTGTTTCAATTTATATACACTTTCTTCCACAGTGAAAGCACTGAAATCCAAATTTAAAAATAGGATTAATAAGTGAAAATCGTTCCTCATTACAATAATTTTTACTCTAAACTGCAATATTTTTACTACAAGGTGTTTTAAAATCACCAAACGATTAAAAAATCTTATAATATATCAAATTTCTAGGTGATTAATGAAGCATTCTTATTCTTATTGTTATATTTATTTTTCTATACAAATACAACATATTATTATTTTTTATGGATAATTCGTCTTAAAAATAGAACAAATATATAAATCCTGCAAGTAATATCACTAAATAAATAAATACAAATGAAATAATTTAATTCTTTATGTCAGAACGAAATTCATGAAATTCATTGATTTCGTTCCTAGTACAAAGTTCTGTGATTGTATATTTTCAAATCATGTAATTCGTTATTGTCAGAAGAAAATACGTATTTGCATAATTCATTGATTTAGTTTCTCATTCAAACTATTTTTTTGGGAGATTTTTTTAATCTACAAACAGTGTATTGTAAATAAATAAATTTAGAATATAATTTGACAGAGTGGTTAATTCAAAAAATGTTATTGATTCTGAAATACATATAAACAAAAAAATAATTAAATAGTGATAAAATGTAATTTTATGTAAATTTTGTATTGTTCAATACTGATTTTTCTATAAAAATTAAAATAGCAACAATGCTCAATTATTTTTCTTGGATATATACATAAATCGTCTATTTGAGTTTATAATAAATTATAAGTAAAATTATATATCTATAGATTCATTCAAAAACATTTTATTGTTGTTATTATTTTTACTTGAATAATCACATTTTTCTGTTCTTATACTCCATTACAGTATTTCTTCGTTCAAAATCTGTTTCCAAATAATTTTTAAATTATATTAATAAAATTGAAATTTATACAAAAGCTATTCATTTTAAAGTATTAAACATTTTAATATTTTTCATAAACCGAATTTTGATCCACTATTAGAGAGATATGAAAAAAATTCGATAACTGAAGGAATTTTAGAATACAAGTTTTTTTTTAAAAAAATAATTTTAATTTATTATAATTTTTAAAGTTATGTAAAAAATAATTAACTGCATCCAAACTAACCATTACATTTTTCAATAAAATAATATTTTTTTTAATAAAATATAAATGATATTTATCATACATGGTTATTTATGAAAATAATAGAATAATAATATTTTTCATACACAGAATTTTGATCCATTATTAGAGAAATATGAAAAAATTCAATAACAAGAAATTTTAACATACAAGTTTTTTTTTAAAAACTTAATTTTAATTTAATATTATTTTTAAAAATGACTAACTACACACAAACTAATGATAATATTTTTCAATGTAATAATAAAAATATTTTTCATACAAATATAAATTATATTTTAGTTTATAAGATTTTTAAAAAAAAAAATTAAAAAAATATTTTAATATAATTTTCAAATGACATTCATGTCAATTTATTTTATATAAAACTCATTACAAAAATAACTAAATGATTTTTCTTGTAACAAATTATCGACAAAAATAAAAAATAATATATATATATGATTGTATGTAATACTTAAAATAAAAAAATCACAAACCGTCTACAAAATTAAGTAAAGTAATAAAAATGGTAATCAGCATCATTAAAAATGATTCAAACCTAAAAACGATCCATGAACTGAAAATTTGAATAAATACTCAAGATTTTGTGAACGTCGTGCGTATGATGTATACACAAGTCTAGACGTCATCGTCGACAAAAAAAATAAAATAATATAAATACACATCCCGATTTGTCGGACTGTAATGTCGCGAGGCAGTAACAATACGAATCTATCGTTTTTTTTTATGATTGACAGTCACGCAATGTTGTATTTTAATATCATTGCGAATGTGAATAACAATGAGAAATCCATACATCAAAATAAAGAATGTTCGAGAAAAAACGTGCCATCATTATTATAACATTGTACAGTGGTATACACACATACATTTATATATATATATATATATATATATATATATATATAAATGTTTGCATGTATATAAATGTGTATATATTTACAAAAAAACACATGTTGTCTTTTAACGACGCCGCTTTGTGTTTTAATGTGTTGATATAAAATACAAAACAAATATTAAGCTCTATATAATGATATTTTCGTAAACTGAAGATATATGTTACAAATTAAGATACTTCCTTTAGTGTAACGTAATAAATGGATATATATATATATATATATATATATATATATACTGTTGAGACTGTACACATAAAAGGAAAATTATGTTGAAAATGTCTTTCATCACGAATATAAAATTATGTACACTCTTTTTGCATTTTATTTCTATGTCTACCTTAAGGAATGAGAGTGATATTTTCGTACTGTTTTTGTTGAAAATTCTGAACTTGTATTATTTGTCTATTATGAAAATATTTTTTTCAGTAAATTAGTTTGACGATACAATTGAATTATTATAGATTTTCATGTTTTCAATTAGATTTAATTGATAATTCTACGATTTTGATTCATGTATCTTTTAATAATCTGAATTATATCAATAAAAAAATAAGTACATGCATTAACATACATAAAAGATAAAATTATTCATGTTTTTATGAATATACTTTTCTTGAATTTTTTTCAAACGTTGATTAAATAAAATAAGAAGTAATCATACTTCAAACATTTCATTTTTTTCAAGTTTAAATAAGATTAAACATCGCTTTTTAAAATAATTTAATAAAATCTTTATATGTTTAAGTATCAAAAATATTTTGAATTTTTTTATTTTGTATATTTTTTTTTAAAAAATAGACTTGTAGGTAGATTTTCCTAATTAAATTATTAATAAATTAATATATATTATTGATAAATGTTTGTTTATAATTAAGTGGAATATGAAAGCAGATTCATTTATAATTTTTTTCCAATAATAAATATAATTTTTAATTATTATAATTTTTCTGTTCTATTGATTAATTAATATAGGGTAATCTAAATTTAATGCCTAGATTTGTGTTTTATTGAAAATAATTATATGTATAGAGTGGAGTATAGGGAAATATGTGTATAGTTTCTTTTTCTTTTTAATAAAACCAATCTAGGCATCACATTTGGATGACTCTATATAATAATAATAAGCTTGATTAAGATTGCAAGTTCGAAAATAGTGGTTCAAATTTTGGAACAAGCTTTACTTAATTAATTTTTTACTATTTTAATCTTATTTAAAAATTGTAATTTAAAGAATGTTGTATTTGAAAATACTGGAATAAAAACAGTCCAATCTAAAAAAATTGAAATTTTATCAACTTATATTTTATAGATTTTCCAAAAAAAAAATTTATTATTTGATAATTTTTACTACAAAAAAAAATTAATGAAATTTTCTTCTTAGATCAAATGTTCTATAAAAATAAAATCTAATTGAAAATATAATTCAGCGTCGATTTTCTAAACTTTTCTACTAGAGTTTCTCTATTATTTTGTTAGAATTATCTATCTTGTAGTCATTATTTAACATTAAACTAGCAGATTTTTTTTAAGTTCTATGTTTCTCGTTTTTATAACCGAAAGTGGATCTCATCTTTTCACAGATTTGAAATATTTTTTTATAAAAATCAAGTAAATAAAATGTCAAATATGATCAAATAAATAGATTTAAATAAATGAGAATAGTAATTATATTTTTTAGTATTTAATTTTAGTAATTAATTAATGATTGTATCTTACTCAAAATGAAAAATTAAACAGCAAAAAAAACTACAGGATCTTACTAGCCTGAATAATAATGTCTTAAATACATTTTTTATTTATTAAATTTTGATTTATGTGTACCATCATAATATCAGATTGTATCAGCCAATATCAAATTATATATATATATATAATTTGAGAGAGAGAGAGAAATTATTATCAACTTAAATCACAGATTGTATATTCACTTCTAGTCTTCTGTTTTATATTCAAAAATATTATTTCCCTTCCTCAAGAAATTTTACGATTACTGACTTCTATACAAACTCAGATCAAACATAACCTGCAAAATTACATAAACATATTTTCGAGTATATCTCATAAAAATGACTGAATATAGGTCAAACTTTATATATTTTCCAGTCGAGTTGAACGTTTAAATCACAAATAAATACATAATTTATTATTGATTTTATTTATATTTTTATAACCGTATTCAAATAACTGTCTAGTCAAATTAAATCAGTTCCGTTATTGAATATCGATTGAAATACAACATGTATCACGTGAAACGACGAATTATCATTCGGATATCTCTAGTAGAAACCTGTACCAAAACGATAAATAACCTTTAATTTCGATTTCTGCACAATTTTAAACCGAACGCACGCAATAGCGTCCGATTGGGAAATGTCGATTCGGTGGAACGATTTTAAAAATAATATATATATATGTGTGTGTGTGTGTGTGTGTGTGTGTGTGTATGTTATTGTAATCTTTGTCCCAAACTTCGTTACATTATTGCTTTTCAAAATCAATTTTTGTTCGAAAGCCATTTTCAAATAAATTTCGATGAAATTTCTAATTTTTCAATTGATCGAATTTGAAGTGGATGTTTATGATTTTATATACAATATTTTTTAGAGGAAAAGTATAAGTTTTTCTTGTACGATTTTTTTATATTGTGAAAATAAAATTCAAGTATAAACAATAACAAGAACAAAAATACTCATCCATTTCTTAGAATAATAAAATACAGTCTGGATTTTCTTACAAAGATTATAAGAATTCATAATTATTTATAGAAATATATTTAAAATAATTATATTTTGACAAATTAACTAGATTTTTCTCTGATTGAAAAAAATGTTTAATATAAATCTTCGTATATAAAAAAATGTTAGTTATTCGACCATTCTGTATAAACATGTATATGTATTTCGACTGACGTTTTATTTATCGACTCGCATACTAATTGTGATTTATGTAAACGAAAAAATACCGGACGCTATATATTTTTCTTATACTTATAATCTGATTGAATCAACTAGTAAAAACAATCCACTTTTGGCAAAACATAAAACATGACAAATGTAATTGTTCCGTAGATAAAGAAGAAGGAATTGCAATTCTTGATAGGCACCGGCGCCTCACTGACTGAAACTCAACTATACACACATTTATGTGTGTGTGTGTAAACGTTATACACACTCAGTCTAAATGAATCCATTTGTTTATTTAAGAAATTGCTTCGCTAATTGGATATATTGTTATAAAAGGTCGAGATGAAATTCTGAAAACAGGGTCAAATATCACGAGCATTTCGTATCCGTTTCGGAAAATTTGTCTTCTATTTACTTAATTATAATTTTATATTCAAATGCGGCGAATAATTTAACGGACGTATAAACTACAATTTACGGTTCTCGCTTGGAAAAAAAGGAAAGAAAGAAAATATTTCGAGTCGTCGAACGAAACGTTCTGTTTTCCATAAAAACGCTTTCTGTTTAATTAGTTTCGTTTAAAATGCGTTCCGATGTTTCAGCTACATTAATTGAATATTTGTGTTGGCATCGATTAAGCACGATCGAGTTTTTTTTTACATTCGTATATTTTTTTTTGGAAAAAAATATTTTAATATTTTCTTCAAGTTGTGAAAATCAGAAAATGTCGTTATAAAATCAATGTTGATTTAGTAATATTTTTATTCTGAAATTCATTTTGAAAAATTATTGTTCCAGTTTAATTATTTAATAACAAATTGATTATTTAAAACACTAAATTATTTTGAAAAAATAATTAATATTAAAATATATTGTACAAATACTTCAAATTTAGTAATTATAAAAAAAATATATTTCATTGACGAAGATGTAATGACCTTGTGCTTTTAATAAAAAATATTATTACTAAAACTTTCAAAAATGTTAGAAAAAAAATGAGTGTAAATTATGAAAAAATAAGAAATTGACAAAATAGATTTTCTATTTTGGAATGTTTATTAATTTTATTGTACAGAATATCTATAATAACAATGATTATTTCTGATATTGCAGGATAATCCAAATAAGACTGAAACTAAAAAACACTAAATGATAATAAGCAATTAAATTTATGTCTGAATCCTTGTTTCATTCGATCTATTCTATATATAAAAAAATATGAATTTTTAAATTGAATATTCTAAAATTTACAAATTATTTTCTTTGATATTAAGGATAATATATATTTTTATCTAAAAAATCAATTAATTCGATTTTCATAAAAAATAACAAATATTGATTTGGTACTTTGGCTAATCTACTTTTACACAAATTAATTATTTCAATTTTATGTATTTTTATAAAAAAATTTAAAAATGATTTGACAATAAACTCAATTCATTAGAAATTTGAAAAAAATAATCAATTCCACTTTTACACAAATTGATTACTTATTTCAATTTTATGAAATTTTGTAACAATGTGTAATAAAATTTAATAATAATCTAAGTTTATTGAAATTTCAAAAAAATAACCAATATTGATATATTGTTTTCACTTATTCATTTTTACATAAATTAATTAGTTGTTCCAATTTTACAAAATCTTATAAAACTTTCTAATAATAATTTAATTTGAATCTTAATTTATTAAAAAAATAATCAATATTCTTTTACTGTCTTAACTAATTCATATTTACACAAATGATTTACTAATTTCAATTTTATAAAAACGTCCAATAATCATTTAATATCCACTTTATTAATTTTTAATCCAACTAATGGGATGTTATTATCTTTATTAAAAATCAAAATGAATAAAAAAAATATTTAGCAGTTACAAAATGCCATTGTGTTGAGTTTTTATCCAAACAAACATGTAGAATTTAACTTTTAAGTTGTTTAATATGAATAAAAAAAATACAAAAACAATACCAAAAAATATAATACAATGGTGATAACCGTGAAAGAAGGTACCAGTGAGCAATAGGATTGAATATTGATGGAACGAGCAGACCGATGGAGACAGACAGCCACACACAAACACACACACAGACAGACATAGAGCCTATAGCAGGATGTTCGCAGCGATGCGAGTGATTTCAATCTTCTCCCGTTTAAATAGGATCAGTTCGCATCCGTGATTCCAGCAGTACTGCGCTGCAAACAATCCCACAAGCACAGACGGCACTGGATGAAAAGTTTGTTCGGATGTTAATCTATCGTTACTTATTTGAGAATGACTAATGCAGATTTACGAAAACAATGCAAATCGACGTACAATGTATATAAATGTGTGTGTGTGTGTTTAGAACTTTGTCGAACGCGACAAAGTCCTTATTGTCGAACAACCGATGTTGAAAATATATCGATGACAGTGAAAGATGGTTTTTATTTCATGCACGCATATATTTTGTTTACGATGATTGAATTTGTTTGGAAATTGGGCTTTTTTTCCATATAAAACGTTTGGTTCGTTTGTAATTTTTATTGAGTCTGAAAGTTTTTCAAGTTTGAGATTTTAATTTCAATAAAAAATCGGATTTATTTAGAATTCTGAAAAAATATTAATAATAAATACAACATAACTCACATTTTTTTAATATAATTGAATTTATTTGGAAATTGGACTATTTTTCGATTTAAAACATTTAATTCGGTTATAATTTCAATTGCGTCTGAAAGTATTTCAAATTTCAATTCTAATAAAAAATAGAATTATTCATATAAATAATAATTACAACAGAATTTCTATAAGTAAGATTTTTATATGACAATAGCAATTCATGCAAAAAAAGTTCAAAATTATTAACAGCAATTTATTTAGTTTTGCAAAAATTTTAATATTTATTTTTTATCTGTGAATTGCATATATATATATATATATATATATATATATATATATATATATATATATAATATTTTAAAACATAAAATTAATTAAAATATTTAAAACTCTATAACTAGAATTTTCTATAACTGTCTTTGGTAGTTGATAATTCGGCTTGAAATTTTCTACTGTCTTTTTATTTTAGAATTTATTGAATAAAAATTCATAACCATATTTTAATTTCTCTCTTTCAAATACTAAACAGTCAAAAATTGAATGTCTAAGAAGAAATAAAAATTCAATAATATAGTTCATTCAGAATTATCAAGGAATTGAACAAATTGGCACTAGAGGAATTATCTGTAACCTGAATAAATGACAATTTATGATTTGACTTAAAATTTTTATCGTAATTATATTCAAGAATTTTTTTATTAAAGATTTAATAACCACATTTTAATTTCTTTTTTTTAAATATAAAACTAATCAAATAGAAATTAAATATCTTAGAGAAGAGGAATGGAAAGAATGTTGATGTTTTTAAAAGTATTTTTTTCACTAGAAGCTAAAAAATTCTGTATTATAAAAAAAAATAAGTATTGTTGACAATTTATAATTCGATTTAGAAAATTTTCGTTAAAATTAAATTCAAAAACTTTTTCAATAAAAAATTAATAACATTTTGATTTTCCTTTTTTAAATATAAAAATAATCGAAGAGAAATTAAATATCTTAGAGGAGAAAAATGGCCAATAAAATGTTGTCCAGAGTTATTCTAGAATTCCATTACACAAAATTTCATTGGAAACTAAAAAATGTGTATTCTTGTATGGAATAAATGTCGAATCGAAGAAAAATCTTAAAAATTTGAACAATAAAAGCTATGATCTCTCATATGACTAATTTTATTATGAAAACTGAATCAAATCTTAAATAATAAAGAAATTATTAAAAAAATGTATCCTTATGGATTTAAAATTAATATTAATTATTCAGTATTGTAATAAATTTAGTGTAATACAAATTTTCCACCACCCTAAACACCACATTATTTTAAAAATATGTTCAGTAGTAATTTATTATTTTCTTTATTTGTTAATGAGCATTTCGATGACCATTACATCATCGTTACCTTGCTATATTATAAAATTTGATAATAAAATAATTAACACTTTATTTATTAGCAAAAAAACGTAAACAATAAATAATGAATACTTTTTAAAGACAATTTTTTAAGGATGAGTAATTCATTTCTGTTAAAATACAAAAATTATACTTGTATTGTTTTTAATAAATGAATTGAAACTGACAATAACAGATAAGAAAATAAATAATTTTAATTTGAATGGAAATTATTTATCTAAATAGATCATTTTTGAAAAAGTGCTATTTATAAATTTTATTCTCGAAATTAGACATTTCATAAGCATTAAATTAATGTATTTGTTTTTTAGTTTAAACGAAGTTAAATAGTTGTGGTATTTTTGTATGTCTAGTTTTTTTTAATATATATATATATATATTTGTGTGTGTGTTGTATGTATGTAAATAGACGATGCTGAGTAAACTGTATTCATGTGTATGTACATAAAATGAAAAATGTTAAATGTAGAAAACATGGTTAAAGAACAATGCGAAATTTAAAATGCTACAAAAAAAAACTATATATAAATTAACGATCCATGTATAGTGCTCCATAACGGCGCGAGCAACATGTTTTATAGTTAACAAGCTCCACACAGGGGGCAGTAAAATCGCACATCGCCCGGCGCCGTCGTCGACGCGCGAACATTTTTGTAATGGAAATTACTCCCATAAAAATAAACTGTGTCAACAGCTCAGTGACGTTATTGGCCCCGTGAATGTACAAATTTCGACCATTATAGGGAAATAATGTATTACTGTGACCTCGTGTATCGGGAACAGGACGTCCGCGCGCTCTTTTTTTTTAATTCGCCGCGATGCAAAATGACTAATCACCATTTCCTCGCGCCGGTTATGACCGCGTATATGATAATGATGGAATAATAAAGTCATTTTTCGATTTTGATTTTTTTTTCAGCCGAACATCGTGACATATTTACGACGCTCTTTTTTCATAACATAATTTACATGATAATTGTAATTACAGGAGCGGACGAAACGTAATTGACTTGTTCACTTTTTTATAGAGATCCGGCGAATAAAAATATCATTCTTTGGCATCGATTTTACACTATACTCTGATACACAACAAATACTATTTGATGAAATGATATGTTACAGTTTTTTGAAAAAATACAAATTTTATACCGAAAAACACTAAAAATCAAAATATCTTCATTTCAATAAATGTACATTTTTCATTTTAAATAAATTCTTGAATTTCAACAAAATATGAATAATGATTGAAAATTAATTTCCAACGACAAAAACCACATTTGCTTATATCAAATCCCATTTTTATTTCAAAATAAATACTTTCTACTTAAATAAATATTTGAGAGCAGGGAAATTGACTTAGAGTAAATTTTTAAATTTTCAATTTTTCACTTAGAAAATTGACATTTTTTCGAATATTCATAAATATAAAAATAAAAATGAAATTGTATCAATTCAAAAGAATTGTTTATATTCTATAGTTGAGTATTGCTTTATATTTTAAGAAAAAAAATATTAATTAATATATTTATTCTGTTTTCACTTGTGGAACTGAAACATGGATTTTAAATAACAAAATAATTCAGTAGATCCAGATAATACAAAGGATGTATATAAAAATGTATCTTAGGGAACTAAGGTATCTTCATAGAAACTAGTCTCATTATTTACTGCATTATTTTATTATCAAATTTTATAATACATCGGTTTGAAATAATAGCATTACCACTGAAATACGTATTAAAGAAAAAAATAAGCAATAAGTGATTATTAAATATATTTTTAAAATAAGGTAGTATTTGGAGTAAATGGTTAATTTGTAATACACTGAATTTATCACAGATCGATATTAAAAATATTGAACAAATAAAGATAGAAAGAGAAATTAGGGGATCAGAAAGAAAATCAAAGTTAGGAACGTTATAATAAGATTAGAAAATTTGAAATGAAAATGGGCTATAAAAAAGAATATAGTAAAGAGAGAAAACCATCGATGGAAAATTGATTAAAAAATCTAGAAACATAAAAAGGTTCGAGAAGAGTTTCATGGATAGATGGTAAAAAACATGAGAAAATTCGTCGGTGTGATATGGAAAAATAATTTTGAATTATTAAAAGTGGAAAATTTTGATAGAGGTTTTCATTTAGCAATGAAGAAAAAGAGATTGATAATGATATATATATATATATATATATATATATATATATATATAGAGAGAGAGAGAGAGAGAGAGAGAGAGAGAGAGAGAAATAAAAGCATTGAATTGATCGAAGTGGAAAATTTTGGGACAAGCCTTCATCCAACAGTGAATAGAAAGAAGTTGATGATATATAGAGGAAGAAAAAGAAAGAAAAATAAAGGCATTGAATCGATCAAAGAGGAAAAATTTTGAAGAGACCTTCGTCCAGCAGTGTATAAAAGAAATTAATGATATATATATAAATCAACCTACTATCTTACATTTTTTAAAAAAAGGAGGAAAAACAAAAACAGATTAAGTGATTTACAACATTTGTATTCACAGTACTCGTACGTTTTTATTTCCCATTTCTGTTCGTCAACAATATATAGATATAACTTTTTCGCGCCACATCCTTATTGATACAGTTCTGTAGGTAAATATGTTTATAAAAATTTCGCGAACATTATTCATCGGACGATATTTTTTCCCAAATGTGCTGCTATAATGCGATATTGCGTGGGCAATTATCGAATACGCAATTTATTGAGCTTTATATACATATATTTGTGTGTGTGTGTGTATTTTTCATACAGAATTACTTTTCGGCCTCTCGCATGTCTGCTGCACATATACTCGATCAGAAGAAACGAAATTCATAACGTGGAAACATAATTTCAGTTTATCTTTTTTATAAAGATTTTTAATATCTAAATAAAAATATAAAAACTCGTTCAATTATATATATATATATATAAAATAATTTAAAATTTTTATATCTCTATCTGAGTAATTTATCAATTTTATGGCGTTTATTTATATATCTCTGTTTGTCTGAAAACATTAATTCGAATAACACACAAATCTCCTTTTCATGAAATATGGGAAAGGGAGTTAAATTCTCTGTTAATATAAATATGTCATTTTAATTCTTTTTAAAATTGTTTTTTGTCATTCAATTATAAATAAATTTGACATTAAGCTATAAAAGAGTTGTAAAAGTTTATATAAGGGTGATTTATTTACATAAATAAAAAGGAACGTCTGATATTTTAAAAAATATTTACATGCCATTCGAATTAACGTATCATTTATAATAAAAATTATTATTAATTTCATTTACAAGTAGAAATTCGTACAAATGTAACGAGTTTTTCCACATGAGTGTTTTTTAATACAGATTTTTTTTCACAATTACAGTTTTACCAAAATTTCAAAAAAGTTTAACTGTTGGATATAATGATTGGTATTTCCCGAGAGAATTTAAAAAAATGACTTGTTTACTCAATAAAAAAAGAATAAACTACTCAAGTACTAACCCAAACGTCATGACCCTTACTGTTTAAATATTTAATTCGTATCAAGGGTCGTCATAAAAATTTTACAAAATGGTACAATAATATTTATTAATATTATTTATTTTAACTGTAATCTCTATTTCACGTTTTATTATTTATTTTGTAAGAACATCCACTGTAATATTTGTTTATTACTTCAAATTGTTATTTATTTTATTTTTTACAGAATACATAAAAAATGAAAATGTTATCAATTTCAAATAAATGTCAAGAAAAAGGATAACAATAACTGTAATATATAATGAAGACATAACTGGTCGATCTGTCCATTAGATCAGCCATCGTATACCCGTCAGCCAAGACAACATTCAACAGGAGAAACGTCTCGAATCCTGGATGCATTCCGCCATTCCAGATAGAAATTGTATCCGTCTCTGCCGTCTGAGTTATCTCATGCATTTGACTCGGCGCACTCAATTTCGAATCCCATTAACTCAGGCCATGAATAAAACGCGATATTTATTTTATTTCTGTATATACATATTTTTTGTACGTTCTTTTTCACTTGTCCCTAAATAGAAGTCTTATTGAATGTCGCGCACTGACGTATCGGAAAAGCTATTTACGTAGACGTGATTGGAAACGACTCGAACTGCCGTCTATTTATTTATTTATTCGTTCATTTGTCTGCGTTTCAGTGTTAATATTTATGCAGGGATGAGAACGGAGACATACGTTTCTAGGGAATCAATGCGGACACAGTGTTGCTATTAAGCAGGAGAGAATTAGAAGAACCGTGATAGGATTTCGTTCTTTGCAGTACGATGATGAGTTCTTTGTTTGTCACTTGAACGGATACGAGTTTTCAAATTATATGTTTGACATTTTATATTTTTAATTTGTACAGTTTGTATATATATATATAAAAAGAGAGGAGGGGAGAAAAAGAAATAAAAATTAGTTAAAAATTTATAAAAATAAAATATTAAAAAATTTCTCACATTTATCAATAATTAAATGGATATTTTTTTACATAATTTAATACATATATATATATACATATATATATATATATATATAAAGAGAGAGAGAGAGAGGGAGAGAGTGGCGAGAAAAACTGAATACATAATTCTAACATTTTTGTTAGTATCAAAATATTTTATTATTAAGAACCAAATTTACTATTATTATTTCATATTTTTATTGCTCATATATTAGGTAACTTATTTATTAAAAAAATAAAAAAACCATTAAAAAATAAAATATATAATACAATAAAATTCTGCTTTTTTTATCCACTTTTGCACGATTTCAATTTCGGGTATTTTATTTAAGGAATTCCACATTTTCGATATTTTATGAATGTCACTACCCTTGTTATCAGTCGTATTAAAGCTGATCAGAACATTTGAAGACTTTTCTTAATATTTAAGTTATTAATATTTAAAAAAGTGAAAAAAGAAAAACGTAGAGAAATTCATCTGATCTAGAAAACCACTTCGCCTCTTTGAGTATTTTTCAAGAATTATATCTGAGATATAAAAAATTATCAAATTGTTCTTTCGATAAAAAAAGAAAGAATTTATCTCTAAAAAAAATATGAAAAGCTATCCAAAACTTTTCTCAGATGATGATCCCCATTCATTGGATTTTGTGTACTGAATTTTTTTAACAAACTAAAACTATTGAAAATGTGAAAAAATGGATAAATTAAGATGAGAGTAATTTTGCATTATATATTTCAATTTTAAAATATTTTTTTCTATTTTATATAAATAAGTTATTTTATATATTAATAATAAGCATATGAAATAATAACATTAAATTGGTTTTTAAAAATATCATATTTTAATAACAATTAATTTTTTTAATTATGTATCTAATTCCCCCTATATATATATATATATATATATATATATATATATATATAATATGTATATTATATCTTTTTTGATAACTGATTAAACATTTTAATGAAAATAAATTTTCACCTCCAAAACCATAATATATTATAAAATATTCAATAATTACTTAATATTCACTTTATTGTTTATAACAATAATGGTCTTATATACATTTCGATGGCAATGCCATAATCATCAAAATCTTTTTATTATGAGCAACAAAGTGAACAATAAATGATTATTAAACACTATAATATATTATAGTATTGGGGGTGAAAAATCATGTGTATTAAAGTGAATTTTCCACAATTTAAAAAAAAACTGAGTAAAATATTTTTACTAAGAATTTAAATAAATTACACCATTGTGTGTTAATTATAAAAAAATATAAATTTCATTGCTAAACTATTCCACCATTAAATATTGAACTACTTGATAGTTTTTAATTAACACAAACGATAATATTATGAATATTAGAAAAATTTGAATAAATTGCTTGAAAAAAGTGTTCATAAAAATGTATTGAGTGAATTTTTGTAGGTCAGAAAAATGGAAATTTAATTTTCATTGATATGTATATATATATATATAAATGTCGGTCATTGAATTAAACTGCACAATTAATTTAACCATATCGAAATGAAATTTCAACTGTACGAAAAGAATTTGCGAAAAGTTAATTAATAACAACTCAAAAACGAATCAGAGATTCATTCGGACGCGAGCGAAAGAAACGGTACTAGGAAAAGTACGAGACGCTCGATTCCCTCACCATCCGTGTATTTATATTAAATGATACTGCAAAAATGTCAAGTAATTACAAAGTTAAAGAAGAAACGGAGTACGGCGGCCCACTGTTGAGTTTTATTTCGCCAGTCGTCGCGCTGTATTAACAGTTAAGAAAATTTCACCGTCTTGGGAACAGTTACGGTCGTGTGCGTCGCGTCGCCGGGTTTTCCGAATAAGCTGTATTCATTTTTCTCCGCTGATTAAAATCGTAACGAAAAAATAACAGGGGTAAGTTTAAACTTTCCGCATGCTCTCAACGACGTCCTCGTAGACGTTATAACAGCGAGACCCGAGTAAATAATAATGTTTATTAGTATTATTTCTTTTCACTGTAGTCTCTGTCACGGGACGAGTTTTATTGCGAGATAGTAGCTTTCTTATTCATTTTCTGGGAACATCAATCGTACTGTTACGTTTTTAAAGAATGAAAGTCGTGCAAAAAATACTCTCATCAATATTAAAGTTTAAATCACTGAGGGATGATTCGTAATTTGTTTTATTTCTTACTTTTTAAAAAGTTTGCTTCGTATAAATATAAATTCATCTATTTTTGTTCCTATATAATAAATATTTTTTTGATATTATTTCATTATTCATTCTTTGAATTCAATTCGATTGATTCAATTATAAATTCCAATTTAAATAATTTCTCACTTATTTTAATAAATGAGGACTGATATGTTAAAAAAGTAATATTTCAGTTATTTTTATTCCTTAACATATTTTCTTTAAAAGTGTATTTTTTAAGAAACTACACACTATTCATAGTAATAATTAGACTCTTATAAGAGCTATTAATGAATTTCTGAGTATAGTAATGGTAAATACATAGGATGGCCTGAAAAGATTTTTTTTAAACAAGCAGCTAGAAAAATCAATTACAAAACGAACAATAAATATTAATGGAAATCATATCAATTGGTTACAGAGGAATAAGGTTTTTAAAAAAATCCTCTTATAAGATGTTTTATAAAACACCATTAGATGATAAAGTGGAATTTCATATTTTAGTTCTTATACTTAAAAGAGGAAGACCAGAAATATACGAAAATATTGAATTATTATCATTATATGAAAATTTAAAGCCATTGACGAAGGAAAAATACAAAGATGTAATTGATTTGTTACTATATATTATGTTGTCAAGTAGCTCCCTTCCACTTTTTTTTTTTTTTGTACATAGCTGCGAAATTCAAAAGACAAAAAGGCGGAAGGGAGATATTTGACAACCTAATATATTCCCAATTTATCACAAATATTTTAAAACTCTTAAAACATCTTAAAATGAAATGATATGAAAAATGAAGATTAATTATATTTTTTTAATGCAAAAACATATTTTTTATTGATTTTTTTGAATAAATACTATTATTATTTATACAAGTCTTATTTTGAATTTTTCATTAATTTTAAAAATAATCTAAATCATTTGAAATATGAATAATATGTTTTGACACTCAATATTTTTAAAATTTTGAAATTATGTAAAAGAATTATTTTTCAAAAATAAAGACATTTACATTTTCTGCTTGTTATCATAGAAAAATATTTTTTTAAATTATTCAAACGCAGAAGTCAAAATAACTCAAAATGAAAAATTTACAACTTAGACCACTTTTATAATCAGTCTCATATATATATATATATATATATATATATATATATATATATATATAATATATAAATATACATCATTACTTTTTCTCCATCTACTGTTAGATAAAAACCTCTCAAAATTTTCCACTTTGACCGATTCAATGCCTTCCTCTTTCAGTCAGATTTAAAAAATTCCTTTTTTTCTCTCTTTTTCTTTATATGTATATAAATATATAAAAACTGTTTTTTTAGATTAGATAGAACTTTCGTTAGAGATTCCATTTAAAGTTCTATCACACTTAAATTAATATAGTCGGTATATATATATATATATATATATATATATATATATATATATATATATATATATATATATATATATATATATATGAATTTGAAAAACAAGATAAGTTTTAAATTAATTCCTGAAGAGTGAATGTCTGAAAGATAAATACCACATTGCAGAAAAAATAAAATCTAAGTGAAAAGACTTATTACGTCCATTTGTTTCAAGAAATATCTCTGCAACCGCAGTCCGATTACAAATATTTTTCTTTGAATTATTTATTTTCTTCTCTGTGCCAAATTTCATGAAGCGTAGATAAATTTATGTTAAACATATATTTTTTTGATTTATTAATATATATATATATAATATTCTAAGACGTTTTATGTTCAAATATAAAAATTAAGAAATAATAAAAAGTATATTTAATCAGATATTTGATTTTATATGTTATATTAAACATTTTAAAATAGTTTCCTTCTATCATCTCTCCCTCTCTCTCTCTCTCTCTCTCTCTCTCTATATATATATATATATATATATATATATATATATATATATATAATTTTACTAAAACATTCCATGTTAAAATATATGAAATCAGAAATTATAAAAAATATTATTAAATCAATTTTATAATCAACATTTCAAAATAGTTTTCTTCTATCAAATATATTTTTTTAAAAAATAAATTTGAGGATTATTCAAACTGATATTCTAATAATTAAAAAGAATTGATTTTAAAATGTATATTTTCAATTAAAACAAACATTAGTTTTTGTTAAAAACATTCAATGCATTAAATAAACTTTTCTTGGTAAAACAATAATTTATTTCAAAATTGGTTTAATAAAAAGTACTTTAAATACGTTAAACGTACGAAAAAAAAATACTATTTAATGATACAACTACTGACACGTTCTAAATCTTCTTCTTTTTAAACACAAATACTTTTACGGAATGCGAACAATTTGTTTAATTTAAAGACGAAGATTCATTTGATTGTGGTTGAATAATGGACCAAATTTATATATAGAATTTTTCTGTAAATTTGTAGGTGTTTACACATATACATATGTACATACACACACAGAGATAAATGTGGATATATGTGGATATGTGTTTGTGTGTACATAAATGACTACGTATTTGTATTACTCGCTATGCAGGTGGTTGGTGTTTGAAGTGACCGCTCCAGCGTCGGCTTTGCGGGTCACCGCGCTCCTGAATTATCGTTTATGTGACCAACATAAACAGAGTTATACGTTCCTCGTAACATCGTCTCTGGCCTCGGAGCGACACAGGGAAAAATCTCTCTCTTCTTTTCGTTTTTCCTTCGCAGAAACCATTTCCGGCCATGATCGAGTTTGTGATCCGCGCTGACTGTCTCACCATTCGTCGTCGCCGTCCTTCTGACTACCCACCGTTCATTTATATATATATATATATATATATATATATATATATATATATATATATATCCGTGCCACCCTCAATCCACCGACCACTGTTTGGTCACAGTGACACGCCGCCAGATCCCCGGCTTATATCCGATTGATGGAATGGTCGTCCGTTGACGGTCAATTCGAGAAATTGAACATTTTGAAACGTGACGTTAACTGAAGACGCGATTTGAAAAGATTTTCATTTATTTGATAAGTACGATTTTTCACCGTGGGTTTCTTTTAAATGTCTTTTCTTGTTTTTATATACTTTTTTTGATCATTCGTTTTATAAAGATCATCACGATTGCGTTTCGATTTCAATAATCGAAACAATAATTAATCTTTTTAAAATATTTTAATTAATTATTTTTTTTTATTGTTTATGAATACACACATATTTATATATAAGGTAAATAAAATGTATAAAATCTGATTTAAAAAAATGTACAGAAAAATACAAGGCATAATTCGAGATTTAAAAAATATTAAAAAAAATTCTTTAATATTTTTTTGATAATATAATGGATGTATATTTTTAAAATAAAATATTACGTATTAAAAATCTATACATTTATTACTGTATTTTATTTTTTATTAAATAATTTATTGCTCGCTCTATTTATTTAATTTCTACATTGATGAAAAATGTGTAGTTGTTTAAATTTATATTCATATTAAAAAAATAAATATAATGTAGTTTCTCAAAGCATTTTTTTTATTATTTGACATTTTTTAAATTGTATTGAATTTATTTCTTGGAAATTCTGTTTATATTTCTCTATATTATCGTTTTATTTCTTAAAAAATATATGAGACGTACAAAACAGACCATTTCTTTAAATGCATGTTAGAATATACCTATCTTTTATAAATATTCAATGTGTATACTTAAATAAAACATTGATAGATATAATTTTCATACGGTTATTAATTCCTGATCGTTAAACGAAACACCGTTTCTATCAAAAACAATTTCAGTGACGATGCAAATTCATAGAAGAACTGCACGAGAAAAACATTGAAAGAGCAACTTTTATCGTGAAATTGAATCGAGCATAAGACGTTGCACACACACACACACACACACATATACACTCAGACACATTGACTCACACGTACACGTGCGGTATAAAGTCCCACTAACGGCCAGCAAGCGTCTTCGGCAAACAGACAGTTTTTTTCATTAAGTTCTCCTTTTCTTCTCCGTCCTTATTGGAAAATAGTTGAAGCGTAAAACGGCAAAGGCATTTTAAGCACCACAATCAAGGGGCATTTCTCTAACGGGAGACGAAGTCAGGTCGGTTTCGGACGGGCCAGTCGAGCGCACGAACGTTACGAATCGACAATAGATTCAAAAGACAGGTGGATCGAACATTTAATGCACTTCCTTCCTAGAGATCGTCGTTCGGCGCTACAATTTGATACATTTGAGTCACGTATACACACTCACACACACACACATGCATACATACATACATATATATATATATAAATATATATGGGTGGGTAGGTGTAAATGTACTTGATTACTATTTTATACCTAATATATTTGAAAGATTATTTAATATTAACAAAAGCAAAATATATTATTTTTATTTTAAAAACACAAGTATTAATTTGTGTTTTTATTTGAAAAATTAGTATTAAAAATATAACGAATAAAAAAAAATTTAAATAGTAATTATATTTCATTTTACATTTTTTTATTATCTAACAAAATAATTTTTGAAGTATCTTTGCAGTAGATTAATTCTTAAATTGTCTTATATATATATATATATATATATATATATATATATATATATATATATAGATAGATAGATAGATAGATAGATACATAGATAGATAGATAGATAGATATATAATTGTTTATGAAATCCTATCACGTTTTTTTAGAAATCCATGAAATTTCCATTTTAACATTTTGTTACATTTCGTTTCTTATTGACCTTTATTAGATCTAATTTTCATATCAAGTTCATGTATATATCATATTTTCGTTCATTTTATAAATAAATCATGTTAATTAAATATTTATAAACGATGGAAAGAAGAAATGAATAAACAATAAAGTTCTAGTTATATATGTGATAAATTTCAAATGGAACGAAACACAAACTACAATAAAAATGTTTATTGACAGTGTGTTGAGTTTACTAAATTGATAAAAAGTATTTTCAAAATTTTTACAAGTGATTACAATTTAGAAAACAACGACTAATCTAAGCAGTCAATAAAAATATTTTTTTAAGAAGTAAATATGTAAATAATATCAATTTTGTTAAATTAACTTGTAGAGAAATAGAAATTTTTTAAAAACTTAAGAAAGAAAATTTTATATCAAGAATGATGAAAAAAAATTTTAAAATCAAGTTTCGTTATTCCTCAATTCTCTTAAGATTTTTATCAAAGATAGATTGAAAGTATTTTTGATGATAGAAAAATAAAAAAGTATGTTATTGTACAACTGGTTATTTTTTAATTTTTTTTATTTTTATTAAAATTGTTAAAATTCAACACAGCTTAGTAAACATTCTTTATATATATATATATATAGATAGATAGATAGATAGATAGATAGATAGATAGATAGATGTTCATAAAATTCTGTTATATTTTTTTAACAGTGCATAGAATTTTCAAATTTATTTTGTAATTATTTCCGGAAAAATAAAAACTGTATTTAAAATTATTTACAAATTATTACATTTTATTAAGCAATGACTGATTCAAACAACCAATAAAGATTTTTTAAGAATTAAATGTGTAATACAGAAAATTTGAAAATATATTATAAAAATCGTTTTCAAAGTGATTTACAAATAATTACAATTTATTAAACGATAACTGATCTGTACATTCAATGAAGATTTTTTTTAAGAATCAAATGTGTAATGCAGAAAATTCGGAAATAGATTAATTTTTTCTTATATAAATAAAAAAAATCGTTTAAAAAAATTAAGAGAAAAAAATATATAAAGAATGATGCATGAAAATTGAAAATCAATGTAAAATTTTCCCCAATTCTTTTCAAATTTTTATCAGAGATGGATTGAAAATCTTATAGATGATAAAACATTTAAAAAAATTTCAATTAATCAAAATTTTAAAATATTTTTCATTCTTTTAAAATTGTTAAAATTCAACACGGTTTAGCAAACACCCTTATATATATATATATATATATATATATATATATATATATATATATATATAAGTTTGTGTGTGTGTATGTGAATGTATGGTCCAATGTATTTCCAGCTCAGATTTTTTTTTGTATACGGCCGTCTCGGCGTGTGACAGGATAGTTATACGACAGGAAGTAAAGAACCTATTGATCTGACCTCCGGGGAAAAGTTATTGAGTAAAAACTGCGTGTAGCGCGCCTCATCGTACGATTGCTTCTTTGATGTGTTATACGTGGCCGTGGCCCCGGTGTGTATGTCGTAAAAGTTATAAGTTAAGATTTTCTCTCCTCGTTTCCGATTTTAGTACAAATTGTGATGTGAGCGGCGGCGACGACGACGACGGCACCGCCGCCACTCAGAAATGTTTCGAGTCGTTGGCAATAACACCACTGCTACATTTAACTTTTGTCCCGTTTATTTTTATTGATTTCGATTATATACCGTTCGAAATTATTTGTTTATATACAACACATATTTTTCGTTTTATGTCTTTTTTTCGAGTTTGAGTTTGTAATAAACATACGGATTTTTTATCGCTTATATTTTTTAAAATACATTCATCTTAATATCCTGATAATATTTGAGTCATTGTCACTATCAACAGCCTCTTTCTAATCATTAAGGTCTGTTTTAAAACTCCTCATTTCTATCGATTCAATGCTTTTCTTTTTTTTCAAAATAATTTTATTGTCTAACAATTAGGTTATATAGGGTCATCCAAATGTGACGCCTAATTTTTTGTTTTATTAAAAAGAAACACATTTTTAATAAATCACAAATCTAGGTGTCACAATTAGATATTCTAATATTTTCGTTCAATCAAATAATCTTTAAACTATTTTATTTATATATCAAATATCTGTTAATAAACATAAGGAACAAATATGCTTTTTAAATACTAGTTGAAAAACAGTATGTGTATTTTCCATTTTTCATACATAAAATAAAAATAAAAATCGTAACGTTCGATGATTACCAGAAATTCATTTTTGAAACTTTTGCTAATTCCACACGACGGGATTTAAACCGTTCCAGATTAAGCAATTTGTCCTCTACACACGCTTCGTATACGAAAAAAAAACATATTACCTATTTTCAGTGCTGAGATAAACATGCCTGATATTACACCTTCATCGTTTATATCTTACTATCCCGAAATGTAGGTAAATTTATTCATGTAAGCATGTGAAACATATTTCGCATGTAAACATGTAAACTATGTTTGTGAACATTACGTTATAATGACATTATTATTTACAGTGGAGACGAAAAAGTGAGCGTACACACGATCAGGCCATTTTATTGACACACGAGTTTTCGAAATGGACGCGATTAATGTTTCCTAACGGCTAGTTGATGAAAATTTATGTACTTTTTTATTCGATACGAGTTTTAAAAGTTGATCTGATGATATATTTTTTTTCAAAAATGAGTATCGAAAAATTAATGAGAATTTTATTTTTTTTCTATTACTTTAGTACCTGATTAATATTATTAGATTATATGAAAATTTATTAACAAATAAATATGAATATAAAAATAATAAAATAAATTTTAATATAAATGAATTTTCTGCCCCAACACCACAATATATTATAAAGTGTTCAATAATCACTTATTGTTCATTTTGTTACTTATATGGCGATTCCATCACTGTCAGAACATTTTTTTATCAAATCTAGACTAATTTATATACTAGTTTGTATTTTTGTATATTTTCTTGTTGGGAGTGATAATTAATTTGTGTTAAAGTGAATTTGTCTAATTAATTTGTTTTTTGTATTAAAATAAATTAATTAAAATATTAATGCAATTTCAGAAAAGTTAATCATACAACTCAACATAAAAATATTTTATGAAGGTGTTCAATAATTTCTCGTTATTTATTTTATTAGTTGATGTGTATTTCACCACATAATTCATAATGGTTAGATGTAAATGATGTTACTTTATAATATTAGAAAAAAAATCAGAGAAGATGAGAAATAGTATCTAATGACTTAGAACTAAATTCTCTGAATAAAGAAATAAACCTTAAAAAATACTGATTAATGTTGGATTAATCATCTGTCTGATGGTATATTTATTGACTCTTTCAATTGAATTTTTTTTTAAATAAGACGTTTTCGAATAACAAAAAATTTACACTGAAAAAGATGGTAATAGACAAAAAGAAATGGAAAAAATTACTATAAAATAAAGGAAAAGGAGAAAAAACTATGATTATAAAAGATTTTTAATACATCGATCTGATGATAATAGCATGGCTTTCAAAATGTAACTCAACCAATAAGATGAATAAAAAATTCCACACAAATGTACTATTATTCTAAAACTAAAAGATATTGAATAAAATTAAATTAATGACAATTATTGAACACTTTTCCAATATTTTTGGTTCATTTATGTGAAAGTTAATTTACAAGAGTTCCAAAACAAATAGTGGACAAGAAATATTTAGTAGATAGTTTTATAATTTAATCTTGTAGAATAAATCAAGTGATTCATTTATACAAACATTAGTTACTAATTGATTGAAATTTCCAATTTTTTTTATATTTACTTCATATAATTTTCCATGAGTTACAAATTCTATATTTTCCTCATTTTAAAAAAAATAAACTAGTGACACATGTATAATTTATCGATAGTTAACCTCTTCACATACTAATTAAATAAAATTTAATGTGACAAAAAATATTATTTATTTTTAAATTTAACATTTTTGTAAGCTTAAAAAAGAACAGAATATTTTTATACATTGCTAAATGTTATATTTCAATACTAATAATCGAAATTGATAAAGAATCATTAAATAACTAATTAAACAATTATTCAATGATCCTGTAGAGTATGAAACTTTTTTTTGGTAAATGTAGATGTATTAGACATTTTTTACACTACCAAGTCGTTTTGCTTCTTATATAAATTTTTGAGCAAATGTGTCATCTTTGCACGGTATTGCTTTTTACTAGTAGAACATATATATTCAGGCAAATTAACCCAATTTTTTCCTGTAACCATGTTGAGCACATTTGGTTTTCAACGTCATTTTCGTACAAATAAAAACAGACGTGTAGTAGGGATTATTTCTATCGTTCACATTTTAACACTATATATATAATTATTTCTTTGCAATATTTTCTTTATAGCTGCACTAAAACAGAATTAAATCTGCGTACGTCTCAAGAATGTCAATGTTTACAATGGCATAAAAAACAAACAAATTATTTATTAAAGATTTATTACAGAATCTAAGAAACCAACCCATTCAAATGGACACCAAATCTTATTAAATCCATTCAGATTAACCAGAAACGACAAATCCGGCCGTACATAAAACAACATAGATTCGAAACGAGCGCCAATTGGGGCATTCTTTCAAAAATTACGACTCGTGTTGACTGCACTGGCCGTTTTGATTATATATTTACATTGTGACAAGCATGCATATGTGAATACTCAATTGGGTTGCAACCACATTTGTAGATTAAATTTATACAAGCAATCGTTAAGTCCATAAGATCCACAATGTATAAATGGAAATGAGCTTGCGGACAAATATGCTAAAGAGGAGAACCTCCATCAGAATATTAAACAATCGCATGACCGTACAATCCTTCGGCACGATAAAACGTGATAAAGCTATGCCGAAGAAATATGTGGATGAAATTATACGACCAATTTATATATATATATATATATATATATATATATATATATATATATATATATATTGAATGAAACAATTAAAATGTTCCACCGAACAGATTTAACTGAATTTAAATTCTAAAGTTATTTTTGCATTTTGCAAAAATTGAAAAAAATGTTTGGAAAAATTTGACTTGGTTTAAAAATTGGTCGCAAGTTTTTTTAGTTTAATTTTTTATAAAAAAATGAAATATTTATTTTTCTAATTAATTTCTTATAAGAAAATATCTAATTTATATTTCAAATCGATTTATAGTGAAATAATATTCTGAAATTCCAGTTTCCTTCGAAAGCAGTTATACTGTCTAAAAAAGATTAAGTTATCTTTTTCTATACAACTAAACTCTTTTATTAGATAACAATTAAGCTTTCATCCATTGTTCTCGAGTAGAATTTATAAATCATCTGACGATGACATCCGTACTATTGCGTACATTTTACCAATCAAACTGTGACCTATTGTGTTCAAAAATTAATTGTTATCCTATTTATATAAAAAAGTTTAATTCCAAAGTGCTTTTGTAACGTTCATACAATTAAATCGCGTGCGGAACGACGCTTTTTTCCCTAAACCCATCTCGACTAAAAGCCTATTCGAAAAATTGATTATTTACACTGTACACTGCGCACAGAATTCCGAATATCCAATTAGTGTCAAATATCTATAAATTATCGAATCGACATATTTATTCTCGTCGTTTTGTTCATATTTTTTTAATCATCGTTTATAAACAATTATCAACGTAAACAGATACCTGGAAAAATGGGGAAAGCGCAGTGAATCATTTGTGTATGCGTTCATTTGCGCTCACATTGATTTGTGACCGACGGTGCGAAATGAATGTCAGTGCATACAATTAATTATGTAATCAAAGTCAAAAATGTGTACAGGTCGATCTCGATTGCGTATCGACGACGGACGATAAAACGCTTGTTGTTGTGCGCGATGCGACCGGTCTGCATCGACGACGGCGGCGTCGTGGATTCGAAACGGGTATATGAATCATGGTCAGTGTCCGGCCGCCCCATGGGGGAGAGGACACCGATGGACATAGTCGGTGGATCGCGTCACGGTCACTGGTGCGGAATGATTGGCTGAAAGATTTTTTTTACCAATTTCGTCGTTCGAAACGTTCTCTGGATTTTCTCTATGTGGACCGTGCATCTATATAAACACACACACACACATACATATATATCTATCTATACATACATTCATACACACATATAAATATATATATATATATATATATATATATATATATATATAAACGAATGCTGAATTGTATTTTCTCGTTATTTATATTTCTATCTGTTGATTCCCAATTATTCCATTTTTTACACATGATCGACTTACAATAACTTCGAAATTTATTACATAAAAGATTGCAATTTTCATTTTATAACGGCAATTCAAATCTTTTTTACATATGAATCACATGAAAAATATTGATTAAAAATTAAATTTATATAAACACACAAATATTAATCTGAATGGCAGGTGTACTATATATAATTCTCTATTTTATTTTAATATTATTACTTGTGCATTATAATATTATAAATTTAAAAAAATATTTAAAATAACTAAATTACTCCATTATTATATTTTTTTGAAAAAATTCTATAATCAATTCCTATTTTTTAGTGATCTACTGGCAAAGATTTATTTATTAAATATTTCTCTCTCTCTTTATATATATAAAACAATGTGGCATTTCGAAAAAATATTTGTATATAAGAAAACACAAATTCTAAAAAAAAATATTATTTTATTTATTCAACTAAAGCTATGTAAATAATTAACATAAACATAACTCTATAATTATCATCAACTTCAACATGAGATTAAATTTAAATACAGCTTTCTGCAAAATGAGAAATTTTATATATAGATTATGTATTATTCAAACGTTTTGTCTATAAAAACGCAACACGCTGTTATTCAAACATTCTTAACTTGCATAAATAACGATTAGTAAATCCACTGTAAACACTGAATACATGCAAACGTATTAATTTGTACAACGTGTGCACTAAAATTCATACATTTATTTTCTTTTCATATTGTATATATATAAAAGAAAAGAAAATAATGATAACAAGAATTAAAAATTGATCGAAGGAAAAATAAAATTATAGAGTGATGAAAAAATTCAATGAGTGAACAGAAGATAAAACATCTATTTAATTTTCAGTGACAATTTGAATATGATAAAATAAATATTGAAACTATTTATATCTACCAAATTTGTATTCCTTTATATATATTTACAAAAATTCTTCAAACGATCTTAAATAATTAAATAAATTATTTATATTCAATATTTTACAAAAATAAAATACAAAATGTGTATTTGTGAAAAGTAGCATTCAAACCCATTTTTAAATCTTAATTAAAAATATAAATCTTCAGATATAAATTAGAATATACAAATTTATGAGTGGTAAAAATTAACGGAAATAAAACATCATTTAGAATTTTGATGTCAATTCAAATTTTATAAAAAATAAATTACTGAGTTTATTTATATCTTCTAAATTTTGTCATTGTTTATATTTTCTTTTATATACACATTTATAAAATATTTTCAATGAATTTCAATAATTAAGAAAGATCATTTAAAGATTTTATGATTACAAGACTTAAAGATATGACTGGTCGAATATTTGATTTGTAGTCAATATTGATTTTTTAATTTGATTTAATTTCATTTCAATTTTTAAAATATCTCAAAAATGTATAACACAGAGAAAAATAGTCATTACAAATGACATTATTTTTTATATTTCAATAAATATCTATTCTATAAAGATTTAATTAACATATTCAATATTTTATGTAGATTTTTGGTTTATGATTTTTATATTTTAAAAAATTATGAAGGTTTTAAACCTCAAAAACAATTAATTTAATATAATATTATATAAAAAATGTGTATTTGTAAAGAGCAACATTCGAAACCCATTTTTGGATCTCAATTAAAAACATAAATTTCCAAATATTATCTAAATTAATAAATACAAATCATGTTTATGAATTGAAAATTAAATTCTAGTTATAAAAAACAAAATTAATAATTATAATTCAATAGAAAATATTTATAAAATGTTATAAGTGAAATATGCTGTTTTATGACTTAAAAATTTTGAGTATTAAAAAATGTGAGAAGAATAATTTAGAAATATTTTATATGTTGTTTCAGAAGAACAGAAAAAAATTCATTAACTACAAAAATGAGGAATGAAAAGATTGTAAAAAAAGTTGATAAAAAAAGTTTTTGAAAAATTATAATGAAAAACCGAGACCAATTTATTAAACATTTATATAGACATATTCTAGAAAGAAAAATGAGGAGTAATAAATGAACAAGAGACAAAAACAACAGTACATTAAAGAGAAAAAAGAGGATATAAAAGCACAGAACAATGTAATAAAGAAAAAAATGATATAGAATAGAAAAAAAATGGAAAAATCGATATTTAAACAATCTTTATATCAGAAAAAAAAAGATTGATGTTAAAAAATTTTTCTGTGAATATATTTCTGTTCCAAACTTTATTATTTTTTAAATAAAATATTAAATTCATTATTGTCTATTTTTTAAAAAATATCTTTTAAAAATAATTTTCCTCTAATCACTGTAAAAAATTGTATATCTCTAGCATGCATATATGATATATATATATATATATATATATATATATATATACATGTGTGTGCATACACAATTCCATTATTTCTTAACAACATAATAAATTAGCTCAGATAATTTAAACAACGGATGAGCACCTAAATATTTTAAATATGTTCCGCAAACTATATCATCACACCTTTTATATATATATATATATATATATATATATATATATATATATATATATATATATAATGGATTAAAGCAGCATAAATTGTCTAACTAGCACTCATAATAAAACGTAGCGTGCACACTGTTCAACTTTGAATGAAAACTTTAATATCCTGAAGTGGGTTTTAGTGAACGTAGCATGTAAAACTCTCCGACACGATCTAACGATTACATCTACGAGCTTTCGCTGCTAAACGTATATTTTTTCCACGTGAAAAAAGCTACGAATAGTCAATCAATCAATCAATCATAAAAAAGAACGAACGATTCTCTTTCTTTGACGAACGTGTCGATCCGTTCGCGTATTAGCGAAGCAGAGATTAATAATGACGTTCTGCAGAGTTAATAGGTATTAATAATGTTTTTATCGATATTTAATCTGAATCAATATGATGATATGTTTTGTTTACAACACTAAAATTTGTTACTTGGTCGAATTTTTAATTTTTAATCAGTTGTGATTGTTTAATTTATTTTTATTTCTTGACAATTTTTAAAATGTATTACAGAAAAATAATCGTTACAAATGATATTTTTTTTAAATATTTTAATAAATATCCATTCTACAAATTTGATTTAATTTACATATAAAATATTTTAAATAGATTTTCAGTTAATGATTTTTGCATTTAAACAAGTTAAAAAATTATTAAATCTCAATTCCACAAAAAATTTTTTTAAAAGACAAATTTTTAATTTTTATTTTATTTGAATCCTTTTCAATTTCTCATCACATATTTTTTTTCAATTTATATATTTGATTAAAAAATATAACAAGATACAAAAAAAATCAACTAAACAAATATTTGTAAAAAAATTAATTCTTCGATTTGTATTTTTATTAATTTGAATCTTTTTTTAAACTTCTCATCACGAACTTTCTTTAGTAATTTATATATTTGATTGGGAACTCAAAATATTAAAAAATTAATAGACCTATAAATCAAAATGAGAAAGCAAAAATTTATAAAAAAAAATAATTAAAAAAATATTTTTTAACTTGAATTTCTTTACTGGTTTGAATTTTTTTGTAAATTTTTAATCACAGACTTTTTAATAATTTATATATTTGATTGGAAACTCGAAAATATAAAAAGGAATGTAAAGATTAATTCAAAAAATCAAATATTTATAAAAAATAAATAATTGAAAAAATACATTTTAAAATTATTTTCCTTTCTTTATTATTTTTTTCTATTTTTGTGTATAAACTTGTTTAATAACTAATATACTTGATTTAAAACTGGAAAAAAATCAAAGATGAGACTCAAAAAGAGATAAATTAGATACACGAAAAAATTTATTAGTATTAAATAAAATAGAAAAATATTGGTTTGCTGAATGTGGAATGTTTTTGTAAGTTCTTGGTATATACAGCAGATATAGAGAGAAATCGATTATATATTTATATAGAGAGAGAGTGAGAGAGAGAGAGAGAAAAAGAGAGAATCTTATCAATTTTTATTTAAATTGTTTAGATTATTTTTTAGTTGAAACTTATTTGAAATTTTTCAATTTATATTTAATCACAATTTTTTTATAAAATCCATGGTTTAAAATTATAAAAAAAAATTCTTGTGAATTTTCCCACAAAAATATTATTTCCAATTATATAATGCTATATTTGTAAAGTTATATTTGAATTAATTAAGTTTTTATAAAAATAATTGTTTATACTCATTTATGAATTTATTTTTTAATCAATTCGAGAAAATACAAATGTTTTCATTTAAAATGTGCGAAAGAACAAAATGGTTCCAATCGATGTATCGAAACTTCGATCATAAAAAAGTACCTGTGTTTATAAAACTATACTATAATTCCGACACACTTACGTATACAGAACAACAACAACAACAACGAAGGTTTTATTAACGAGCGATTTTCAGTAACTCCGGTGCACGTGTTGCTCTCGATCAAAATTCAATATTTAAAATGTTCTGCAGAGTGACACAAGGCAATCGAAGCATGCAGACAAACGATCAAATATGTGTAGGGTGACATTTAGGTAGGATTTTGTGTTGACTCAGCTACTCAGGACAGCAGGCGGCACTCGATAGCTGTTGCAAAATATACGAGGTGTATATATGCTCTCTGCATAGTTAGCTATTGTGCCGGGGATGTCTAGTCGAACGAATGGTTTGCTCGTTTCAATGCATTTAGTTTCTAGTCAACATTTATTTATTTCATGATTTCAAACAATTACGAATGTTTCTTGTAAATTCATATTTTTGTTCTCTGAAGATTGTACTACATTTTTTAATTGTATTTTTTTTAATTATGATTTTATAAGCTTTTCTAATAATATTTGACATAAGTCCATCGTTTAACAAAAACGACTATAATGTAATCCCTGGATGATTAATTAATATTTCGATTAATTTTAAAGAATTGATCAACAGATGATCGTAGTTATAGATTAAATCAATTTGTTGATGAAATTTGATGGGATTAACAGTTGGATCATTTCTAAGAAGTGTTTAACAAAGATACGTCAAAAATGTCAAAACATTGATCGTTTATCACAGAAAATCATAAAGCATACTAAGCATCATTTTTAACTTGTATTGCTTTTTTTGTTAGATCAAAAGAAGATAGCCGAGGAATTCTTCTGGAATATCACAGAAACCAGTGAATCAATTGAGTCGATCAAAATGTGGAAATATTGGTTTAAACATTTCAATAGTCCTAATTTCGATATGGAAGACAAGAAATATCTAGGACAGTCGAAAAAGTGTGAGGATACAGAATTAGAAGCTTTATTAAATGAAAATTCAGCTTGAATTCTTAAATAACTTACTGAAAAATTGGATTTTGGTCAAAAAAACTAATCACAATTGTTTAAAAGATATGAGAAATGTCCAAAAAGAAGATAAATGGGTTCCAAATGAAATATTTAAATTGGCTATCAAAATTGTTACAATATTTGTGTTTCATTACATAATATAGAAATAAGGAGTTTTGTATCAAATTGTGACTGGTGATGAAAAATAGATTCACTATGAAAATCCTAAAAAATCGTGGGTTAATCATAGTGAACCATCAACATCAACGCCTAAATACAATATTCATGGAAAAAAAGTAATGCTTTGTGTTTGGTGGGATTCGAAAAGTGTTGTGTATTTCAAGTTCTGAAACCAAATAAAACTGTTTCATCTGATTGTTATAAAGAAAATATTTCGAATATAAAGAAAATATTTCATAGAAAATGGCCATAAATAGCGAACAAAAGTCGTAAAATATATTTTTACACGATTATGCTAGACCAGATGTCATGAGGACTACCAAAGAGAAGTTATTTAAATTGGAATGGGAAATTTTTCGCATCCCATGTATTCTCCAAACATTGCACCTTATAATTACCACTTGTTGCAGTCGATGTAACATGGGCTTTAAGATATGCACTTCAAAAACTTTAACAAGATAAAAAAATGGGTTGATGAATAGATTTCTTCAAAAAATAAGTCGTTTTTCTACCATGGAATTTATTTGTTGCTACAAATGTGACAAAAAGTTATAGCAAATGTTGTAAAATTTACAGTTTTTTAAAAAATAACAGCATTTTTCAATCAAAAAAAAATCAAAACGAACCAAAACATCTTATATATAAATCAGTTTTATTTTCTCTTTTATCGAAAGAAAGGATAAGTAAATAAAATTTCATCTATTTATAAATCGAAGATTAACTTTTCGAAAAAGTCAATTCCAAACCATTATAAATATTTCTTCCACTCAATAATTTTTTATATAAAATTTTAAATATCAAACTTAGTGATATAATACAATTTCATTGATAAAAAATTCCAAATTTAAATTTGTAATTCTATTTGAAAATGATAAGCAAAAAAGAACCAATTGTATTTGACCTTGAACTATTTTTAAAATTGTTGATATTTGATTTTATCGCACATTTTCTATTTTCCTATCTAGAGAGTATGAATGAACAAGAGCAATTTTTATCTATCTGCCTATAAAGAAAATAAAAACCGAATTTCTTTCTTGTCTATTTATAGAGGAAACCTTTACCGAATCGAACCTCCATACACCTAGAAATAAGTCCGGCGATCACCGTTTTTATAGCTACAACGTGGAATATAAAACAAATATACGAGTATGACGTATGGGGGCCATTGGCTCTCCGAATCCCAGCAGTTAAATGGCAATATACTGAATCAGAAGTATATCTGCAACCGGAAAAAAATCAACCCTCACGCCACGAAAACGATTTCCGTCTCTGTCACACGGACGTTCCATATACGCAGTCGGCGTGACTTTTAACAAATGTCTAAAAGAAATAGAGAGCGAGACAGATATACAGTAACTGTATTACCGTAGCGTCTGCGTATGTTTGTTTCTTGTCGGTGTTCGTTCAAAGCGAGTCCTGTTAAAATATGAAAGATCATTCTCGGATATACTCGCTTCGAATCCCGGTATCAACGTTTCATATTTTTCATACGAGGTACGTACGTTTTCCTGTTGCATTTCGAGGGGAGCTTGAGGTATTGCTGTTTATATTATCTTGTGCACAAGCCGGATTGGATTCGCGTGTACACATATCACTGAAATTGGGGATGGAAATGTGGTACTGAATAGTTATCTCTCGTTATGAAGGAATGAAGTTATTTAAAATACTACCAGGGGTGCATTTTATATACTTTTTTAATAATTATAAACTGATAAAAAGGGAAGGCTGAATTTTAAAATTATCATTCAGCCATTTTTCGTTTTTATTGTTCATTTGAAATATCATTTTTTTATTAATACATAAATATATATATATATATATATATATATGATTTTCCAATAAGATTGTCAGAACTTTAACAGCTGATGGCAACCATGTTTGATTTTTTTAAGCTCATTTTGACATTTCAACTCAGTATAGTTTGGTAAATTATCATGGAACTTTCAATTCTTCAACAATGCCTAGAAATTGTAAAGACTTCAATAGTCTTATTGAAATAAAAATTTAATAAGTCTTTCATTTCAAGAAATGGACCCATCAATTGGCCACCAAGATCATGTGATCTAACTTTATTGGATTTTTTTCTGTGGAGTTATGTGAAATCATTGATTTCTGCTGATAAACTACAAGCAATAGAAATATTAAAAATAAACTTTGAATGTGAAATTCATGAAATTGAAGCACAATTATGTGAAAGAGTGACTAAAAATTGGACTAAACCAATGTACTATATCAAACGAAATCATGATAGTTATATGAGTGAAGTTGTATTCAATAATTTATGCCATAGAGTTTTCTTAAAAGTGTAAAAAAGTAAATAACAAATTAATTAAATATTTGTTGTTTTATTTTCATTAAAAATTCTGAAGTGCTTATTGAAAAACCTTATATAAATGAAATAAATCAATATTATATTTTTTAATTGTGTAAGAATTAAATATAACTTATTTATACCTTTAGTTAGTATTTGACATCTAGTTTCTTTTTTAAAAAAATGTTATATATTGTTATGAAAAAAATTAACCTCTTTTAGTTGCATGTGAAAATTACTGATATATTTAAATTTTCTACGTTATTATAAAAAAAACAATATTTTAATTTGCTCGCGTGTAAATGCCAATAAAATTAGCTTTGATAATTTTCAGGTCATATTTTAGAATAAATGTAATGATTTTGTCGATTTTTATCTAAATTGTGTATGATTAATTTAGAAATTTCACAAAATTGAATGTATTTTTTTAATATATATATATATATATATATATATATATATTTGTGTGTGTGTATAGAAGTATGTATGTATATAGTGTTTATGAAGGCCCGAAATCTGCCAACACACAAAAAAACGTTTATACATTTTCATCCTTTTATGTTGAACACATGTGTTTGTTGTTTCATCAATTCAAATAACTTTTCGGCAATACGGAAAAAAGGTACTCCAGTGCATGGTATCCAATAAAGAACTGAAAGGGCACAATCCTCGTCCACACACACAAACACATATACTAAGACGTGGACGTGTTTTATGATCGCGCGGGGGTCACTCGAGTGTTTCGCGTGCGGCTGCCGACGCCGACGACGGCGGCGACAGAGTAGGACGGGCGCTGCGAACGACGTCCGCCGTCCGTGTTACTGGCGGTGCTGACGACGACCGAACAGAACGCCGTAGGAGCGCCGTACGACGTTTCGTAACGTTTATGTGGTATTACAGCGATTCAAGTGCTTCATAAATCTCGCACTATAACGCGGTGCCATCGCCAGAGGGTGTTAGTGATCGTTGCACAAGCAACACGAATTGCTCACGGTCCGTGTTTCCCTCGTCGCGTCCCCGACGTCCCGGTTCCGCGTCGATCCACTCCTGCGACCCCAATGCCGAATGCTATATTATGCTCGTACGCTCAAGCTGTGTAAATGGCACCATCTATGGTTTTTAGTGAGTGGATGTTGCATGTAAAATCGTTAATATTATGACTATTGGCTCAACAATCGTTGGATTTCTTGTGCGAATGGATTTAGTGATGGAAAACAATTTTCAAACACAACTCGTGCACATATGTATACGATTTACATATACAGATATATGCATTTTCATTTATAGATATAGTCTTTATAAACATTCATTCACATATACAAGGGTTTTCCAATAAGAATGTCAAAACTACTCACTCTATTTATTTAATTTCTACATTGATGAAAAATTTGTAAATATTTAAATTTATATTCATGTTAAAAAAATAAATTTTCAACGGTTTTTCAAAGACAAATTTTTATTATTTTATATTCTTTAAATTGTAATAAATTCCTTTCATAGAAATTCTGTTTATATAACATTTTCCAATTAAAATGTCAGAATTTTGACAGCAGAATTATGGCAACCACGCTTGATTTTTTTAAAAACTCATTTTAACATTTGAACTCAGTTTAGTTTTATAAATTATCATGGAACATTTAACACTTCAACAATGTTTAAAAATTGTAAAAAATTCAATAGACTTATTGAAAGAAGAGTTTAATGAATCGATTATTTCACGAAATGGACCCATCAATTGGTCACCAAAATCATGTGATATAACTTCATTAGATTATTTTCTGTCGAGTTATGTGAAATCATTCGTTTATATTGATTAACCATAAACAACACAAGCATTAAAAATAAATATTGAACGTATAATTCATGAAACTGAACCACAATTATATGAAAGAGTGATCAAAAATTAAACTAAAAGAATGCACTATGTCAAGCGAAGTCATGGTGGTCATATGAGTGAAATTGTATTCCATCATTAATGCCATAGAAATTTATTAAAAATCAAAAATATAAATAACTAATTGATTAAATACTTTTTGTTTTATTTTCAATTAAACTTCTGAAGCATTTATTGGAAAACCCTATATTTAACGATTTGTAAATTTTAGATACAATATAAATATAATATATATCAACATTTTTATATTAATTAATAAATTGTTAAAAAGATTCTAATACTTCTATTTGGTAGTGAAATATTTATCCTGAAGAAATTTCTCCAAATTATCAAGAAATGATAATTCATTAGTTAAGTAGATACATCAAAATTTCATATTTCATTTTCTGTATTTTATTTTTTTTATTCTCAGATTAAAGCATTTCGTCAATCAGAATAAATCTATATCTATTTATCAACTGATACTGAAAAATTAAATCGAGGAAAATATTTCAAAAAATTCTACATACAAAAAAAAAACGATATTTTTATTCATTTAAAAATTGTAAACACACAAATCTGCAAGTATGGAATTAAACCTTTTAACCGATTTAATTCAATATGAAAATCTGTCATCAGTATTTCAAATATATTTTTGTTTTCTATCAACGATTCGAGTCCTCGTGACCACGTATAAAATCCAGTGAAAAAAGCATTCTCTTACAAAATATATCCTCCGATGTGTTTGACGTACTTCATATTTTCAAATATATCAAACGTGACGTTTGATGTTTCACGGTTCAGGTATCATTGTCCCTTCGGGCGTTCAATCAATTCCGGCGAATAATACGGATTTTTTTTAATTCAATTCGAATTTTAATCCGAATCCAGTACGATCATCTGGACAGAGTGTTTTTGCATGTACAGTGAATTCTGTGCATTACAATAAAGATTATCTGTAAATGCTTTTTGTCTTTTAATTGGTGCAGTGTTTGAGGACAATAATTGAATATTTTTATCGAATATAGCTGTTTAATAATATTTATATGAGATTATTAATACTTTCATCAACGAAAGCTTATAATTAATTTTCAACTCTTTCTGTTTCTTTTCTAAACTACATAAAAAGAATAAATTAAATTAAATATTAATTAACATAATTACTATATGTATTATTGAGAGAATTAACATATATTTTCACTTCTATACACATCTTTTTTAAAATTATAACTCTATTAAAATAATTTTTCCTAATTTATTCTATCTAGGAGAAAATATTTAAAATTTACAATTAAAAAATATCAATAATCTATTCTTATATCACTAGTAAACAAATTTTTTTTCATTTCTAGCATTTTTTTATTATCAATCTCACAATGTTTTTTAAATTTTTCTGTTTGTACTATTTTTCTTGAGTCAAAAAAAATTCATATTTTTTTTCATTTCTTACAAACATCTTTTATTGGTCTATCACAACTTTTTCTTTTGTCCATTCTACCATAAAAAAATTTGTTTAGTTTTTTTTCATTATTTATTCCTCCCATATGTCCTAGTCAAACAGTTGTCGAGAATTAATAAATTTTACTATTTTTTCCTCTGATTGCCTCTTATAATTTCCGATTAGATCTTCTCCTACTGATCTATAAATCCTTCTTAATATTTTATATTCAATTGCTTGAAGATATTTCTCATCTGAAGCCAACATAGTTTATATCTCTCTCTGCACGTGATAACAATTAGTATTATTAAGGATTTATACAACTTAAGCTTGAAGTTTCTTGATAGGAGAACTGACTTTAAGAGTTTAACAATAGTTCAGTTAATTCTATTACCATTCATAATCCTTTCGATTAACTTCATTTTGTATTGTTTACTTTATATCTTATTAAAAAAATTAATTAATTTCTACATTCATTTTCAAAAATTATAATCGTTTTAATTTTATATTTTCTAAATAATTATAAATTCATATTTTATTATACAAAATATTTGATAAGAAATTTTCATAAAAAATAACATTTTATTATTTAATTTTTTGCTAGTTTCTGATTCAGCTAATCGTTAATTCTGCTTTATATTTCATAGATCTTGTATGATATTAGGAATTTTATTAAAAATTTATAAACATTCTTATCAATAGTTCATTCGAATTGAAATAATTTATGAAAAATGTTTTCAAAGTAGTTTAAAAATCTTATAATAACAATTTTGTAATATAAAATAATAAATCAATTTAATAAATATTTTCATCGGATAATAAATGGGTCATTTTATACCTGTAACATTTTTTTTTAGAATTTCAAACTCTGCATGAAATAAATATATATTTTATTGTACAAAATATTTGATTAAAAATTTCCATCAGAAATAATATTTTATTATTCATTTTTTTTGCTAGTTTCTGGTTCAGCTAATTGTAAATTCTGCTCTGTATTTCATAGATCTTGTATGATATTAGATATTTTATTGAAAATTTGTAGTCAATACAATCAATAATTCATTTGATTGGAAATAATTTTAAAAAAATGTTTACAAAGTAATTAAAAAATCCCATAATAGTACAATTAAAATATTATATGATATAAATTAATTAAATAATAATATCAACGGGTAACAAATGGGCTATCTTACGCCTATAACATTTTTTTTTTAATTTCGAACCCCTTGCATGAAATCCAACTCCGTTTAAAGCGAGTCTGGCAAACGAACGTCACTCAAGACATCATCACTACCGATATGACTTCATAACGAATCCAGATCCGTTATAATATACAAAATACGAAACAATCTGGTGATCTATTACTCGTCGCCGTTTGCTTAACTAGTATAATAAATTACACTGTGTACTTAGTGGCGTGTCACGGAAATTAATTCGATAATTTATCAAGTCGAGCGATAATTGGATTGTTTCCTGCTTGTCATTCTACTTATATATATATATATATATATATATATATATATATATATATTCATAAATATGGATATTCCTTCCACACATGTTTCAAATATCAATCCGATCTTCGCAGTTTGAAAAAAAGGCCAGGAAAAAATTAAAATATAACGTTTACTAATTATTCATTCGTTTAATCAGATCGTTATCGTTTATGAAACGTACTTGTATTAATTAAATATTTTCACGCGTATCAGTTATGTATAAGTGGTCTCGTTCGAATTTTCGAACCTTGTTTGTGTTTATCTGACGAACGAGACTGTAATTAAGTTGACACTCGTCACAGATAATATTTAATAAAACGACATGTGTTAACGAAAAATCTTCGTAGAAAACATACTAGTAATTATTTGTAATGTATAATTATTTGAGTTTTTTTATTTGTCTGTTTATATTTTACATCGATCAAGATAAAATCGAATAGTCACTAGAAAAATTTCTAGAATTCAATATATAAAATCTAGGATTTTTATTATTGTCTAAAAATATTGTTATGAAAAATAGTTCTAAATTTATTTCTAACGAATATATTTTTTAATACATTTAAAAAAAATCTATATTATAGAAGCCTTTTTTGGAATAAAATACTTCTGTTTATTTTTATCTATGTGTTTATATTTTATGTTGATCAAGAAAAAATCAAACATTTATAAAAAATATATTTTAACTCAAAAAATATCAAAATCATTTTCCAACAAAATTATAAACTGTCAATATGACCTTTACTTAAAATATCGAAATTGAAACTAAAAAAACTATTAAAGTAAAAAAATATCTACTATTACATCTACTTATATTTCTTAAAAAAATATTTTGGCTCAAAAATATTTAAAATAATTTTTCAACTCTTAAAATTCCATGAACTGCCAATACGAACTTTTCTTTAAATTTCAAACGTGAAAGTATAAAAAACTCTATTAAAGAAAAAAAATAGTGATAATGATATCTATTTATATTTTATAAAAAAATACTTAAACTACAAAATATAATATTAAAATAATTTTTCAATTTTTAAAATTCCATCAATTGTCAACATGAATTTTATTTAAAATATCAAAATCTAAACTCTAAAAAAACTTTATTATTGTAATATAAAGAATAGCTACAATGGCATTTACTCATATTTCATAAAAAGTTATTTTATAAAAAAATATTTTAACTCTAAAAATATTAAAATCATTTCTCAACTATTAAAATTCCATGAACTATCAATATAATCTTTATTTAAAATATCTAAATTGAAACTAAAAACTTTATTAAAGTAAAAAATAGCTACAATCACATCTACTTATATTTCATAAAAAGTTACTTTATAAAAAAAATATTTTAACTAAAAAAATATTAAATCATTTTTCAAATCTTAAAATTTCATGAACTGTCAAAATAAATTTTATTTAAAATATCAAAATAGAAACCAAAAAATTCTATTGAAGTAAAAAAATAGCTAAAATCACATCTTTTCATATTTAACAAAAAAATTTAGCTCAAAAATATTTAGAATAATTTTTCAACTCTTAAAATTCCATAAAATGTCAATACGAACTTTACTAAGAATGTCAAAATTGAAATTATAAAAATTTCTATTAAAGCAAAAAAAAAATAGCTACAAACACATTTATTATATTTTATAAAAAAATATTTTAACTCCAAAAATATTAAAATAATTTTTAAACTTTTAAAATTCCATGAAATATCATTACGAACTTTATTTAATATTGTATATTGAAATTAAAACTATTAAAAAAATTAGAAAATTAGAAAAACAGCTACAAATACATTTATTCATTAGAACTATAAAACATGTAGTTCCTTTTTTCAATTATTATTTTATAGAACAAATTCAATACAAAAAATTCTTTCATCCATCTATAATACAATAACTTAAACTCCTTAAACTGTACATTTACTTTTTTTAAAAAAGTAAAGAAACGACTTTTTCATTTCCAGTCTTTACTCAGAACAAAACAGTCTCTCTAGTGATTTAAATCTCAACTCGATGTTAATTCAAGTATGTAATCTACAAAAAGAGCGCATCAAACCTTGAAAGTATTCCATCTGATTGTCAAATGATTTGTTACTGTGTTGTTATATTCTGCACAACTCGATAGCTAGTTTTTTCCAAGAAATGTACGAGGACGCAACTTTCTTTTTTATATACAATAACTTTTCTCTATAAGAAGTTTTGCGTTCAAAATGAAATCCTTTTAAATGACTACAATAAAAATACTGTCAAGAAATATTAAACTAAACGCGAGTACGCACACTCTTACTCTTTATTTATATATATATATATATATATATATATATATATATTCTAAAAATCACAATAGGGCTGAATTAGAGACGGTTTGGCAAATGTGCAAGATTCCACCCATCGCCACACCACCACCAACTTTAGACCAGATATCCGCACGCGTCTGTGTGTGTATGTATCTCTTTTTCATCAACACTGCCGGTCCATACTTTCATCCAACAACTACACATCTTCGTCGTCTCGTATTCGTATGACTAGCGTCGCTACTTCTGCGGTTTTGACCGCTATTCGCCACAAGAAGTCAGAACAATGTGGAAAAAAACTTTTTCCCGTTCGTTCGTTCGTTCGTTTTTTTTTTTCATTCGTTTCCCACTGTTTGCGGTATCCATCGGGCCGTTGGACGGACGCTGAGTAAGAGCGTGCGGACGGGGAAAATAGAATTTCTCTCGCATGTCTAAGTTTCTTTATCTGCGGCCCGACATCCGGTCGTCGGTTCGTTCAGCTGTCCGCCAGACGCCGTCGTACGCGACGCCACAAGAAGCGACAAGTTTTGCTGCCTTTGGTCTGATGTTGTTCGTAGAGTTCCGGAATCGGACGAGGAACGGGAATATTCATGCATTATTTGAAGTGAGAATATGTAGAGTTATACACATAAACAAATATATATATATAAGAAATATCTTCTAATTTCAATTTTAATTATTTAAAAGAATTGAATAGTATAAAATATACTAAATATATTTTGAAAAAAAGATATATAACAAACAATTCAAGACAAAAAAAATTATAATTTTATATTATAAAGATGATGGCATGGCCATTAAAATATATATTATCGAAAAGGACTTGAAAATTTATTAGACAAATTTTAAAACCTAATAAAACGATATCTAATAACTTTTAATTATATACTTTTAATTGGAAATATTGTACAAATAACATTCTAAAAAATTTAGTATACAGTTAAATTATTTTATAAAAAGATATTGTTTAAATATTCATTATCACAACTAAATTAATTAATAAAATTTTTGAATAGTGAATTCTGATTGAAAAATTCATTGAAAAAAATTAATTAATAAATTTTGAATAGTGACTGATTTGAACAGAAATTAATTCATTTGAGTATAAATAATAGTACAGATTATTTATTTAATAATGTATTTTAAAATTTGTTAAAAAAGAAATAAATATATCTAACTATGAAATAAAAACGTCCATTTTTAATATTAGTTGAAACAAAAAATGAAAATATCTAACGATCGAATAAAAAAGTTTATTTGATAGTTTTATTATATTTTTATATCTGTGATTATTCAGTTTTTGTTATAAAAAGCAATCTTATTTTTATTTCAAGAAGATTCAAAATCCTTACTGAATTTTTCAAGAATTATTGTATCTAATAGATTAAACTACATATAATTAATTGTACAATTGTTTTTTTTAAATATCAATATTTCAAAAAATTGACTTTTATTTTTGTAAAATCTTTGATTAGAAAATAAATATATTAACAAAAATGTTTGCTGAGAATTATCTAATAAACAAAAATATTTTTGGTTAATTATACTAGATATTTTTTTTAACAAAAATCAATATTTAAAACAAGCAGATTTTATTATTATAAAATCTGTCAATGGAGAAAAAATATCAATAAACATGTTTGGTGAGATTTATTTAATAAACTAAAGTATTTATAGTTAATTTTACAAGATATTTTTTAAAAATCAATATTTAAAAGAAACAAATTTTATTATTATAAAATCTGTCATCAGAGAAAATATAGTTTTATTGACACTTTTTTCTCTAATGAGATATTTTAAGTAAAAAATCATTTCTTTTAGATATTGTCATTTTCTTAAAAAAAATCTGATATAATTATTTTTATAGATTTTAGTCTATTAGAGAGTTATTAAAAAAATCTGTAAGGATTTTGAATCTTTTTGAAATAATTTTAGAAAATCTAATTTATATTTTTTTAGATAAAAACTTGACATATGATTCAAAATCATTGAATGGAATTAACTAAATCATTATCATAATACCCATACATAATCAATAATTATTCTCTAATGATGGTTTTTACATTAATTTTATAAAATAAAATCTGATATTATTCATTATACTTTATTCTATTAGATAATTTTTGAAAAATCAAATATGGATTTGAATTTTTCTTGAAATAATTTTACAAAATGTAATCTCATATTGTTTTCAAATAAAAAACAGGAGATTGGATCTAAGATCATTGAATGGAATTTATTAAGTCATTTCTCATATACGTATACTTATATATAATCAATTGGAAAATTAGAATATTGTAACATTTTTAAAATCAATTAATGAAAAAAATAATCGTAATAAAAATTAATATGATAATTAAATAAAGAAATAGCAAATCTTTTTTAAGAAAAAAGAAAATTTACAAGAAAGGAAAAATAATAAACCAGTTGAGAAAAGAAAAAAGCGTGTTGTAGAAAAATTAGTGTTTAAAATATAATATAATTTTATTTTGTTTTATAAAAATTGGAATATTTTAACATTTTTAAAATCAATTAATGAAAAAAATAATCGCAAGAAAAATAATAAACACATAAATAACAAATATTTTTTTAAAGAAAGAAGAAAATGTACAAGAAAGAGAAAATAATAAATCAGTCTCGAAGAGAAATACAAACGTGTTGCATTGATCTATACCAGAGGTTGATGCTCCTGTGCATCGCTACAGCCTCCTGTTGCGATATGACAACTCGAACCGTTTCATTTCTTGTCAGATTTCAATTTTTGCTTGAAAATAAGTTTTTGTCGAACGAGCGTCTAGAAACATTGCTCGGAATAGTGTCGACAGCGACGCTGTATTGTAAACTATACGATCTGCAACATGTTTTCACGATTTTGCCACCGTATCTAAATTAAACAAGCTGTCTGTACGAGAATTCGAGATTTTAAAATACACGACGGCGATACAAAAATTGCCCTTAAAGATTTAATAATGAAGAAAAATATAGAATAGTTTATATGACAATATCATATCTGTATTGTTGGGATTTCTCGTAAAATGTGTTATAAAAAAGTCTACAAATTAAAACATTTTTCGACGAACGACGGATACATACAAATAATATAAGAGATTTCGTCTCGAGATTAAAATATTTAGAACTGTTTATTGTCGACTAGATTTTATCGTTGTCGACGGCGACGTAGAATATCCACATGTTTGTGTATTAATTTTTCTTCGAGAACGAAACTGGGAGAAGAAAAAATAACATAAAACGTTCCTCGAGAGAGGACAAAAAGCAAAAAGCGCCGATGTGGAAAAACTTCTTAATCCATAATAATATTCGTGCCGAATAATAAACAGGAATTAAATTTCGTGCGAATCGTATCTACATCAAATAACACACTTAATGTTTCGTTATCGTACAAGAGAAATGTTCGTTTCTCGTTTCACAGATCTCTCGACGATATGGAAACGATTTGTGAATTAAATACTCTTAACAGTAGTTACATTTTATATATATATATATATATATATATATATATATATGTAAATGTATGTCGAGTGTTTCGAATACAAATTATCCGGAAAAATATATCGAAACAGTGAAATTATTAAATATCGATTGAAACAGAACAAAGGATGGAGATTTGCTCATCAATAAAACGTATAGGTTTTTTTTAATTAAATATATTTCTGTTAAAACAAACTTACCGCAAGAGGAATTCGTACATTTTCCAATTTAGATGACCACAGCCGTGGGGTTGAAACGTACTGAAACAACAATAAAGTTTAAACATTTTGGAATATTTGTACATACAATTTATAAATAATCGTTATATCCTCTGTGTATCTGCACATATATATATATATATATATATATATATATATATATATATATATATATATATATATATATACAAAATACAAAATACAAAACATGAAATTAGAAATTAGATATATATGTTTAGGTATATATATATATTTTTTTGAACTTATGTTTACAATTAATTTATATTTAAAAATGATAGAATATATATTTCCAATAAATGTTTTAAAAATTGCTGATATTTATAAATTATATCTATATATATATATATATATATATATATATATATATATATATATATATATTCACTTAAATAAATATTTGTATATATAGGTGTACTATCAAAAGCACACACTCATCATCGCTCAAGAAAATATCATCGTTAATTCAAAAAAATATGTTTTATTTGAAATTAAGTTGTGAGTTCCTGATGGGACACCCTATATATATATATATATATATATATATATAAATAATAAGCTTATTTCTGTAAAGGCCTTTTTCAAAAGTTGCCACTTTTAGATTCCAATGCATTTTTCTTCCATTATGTAACTAGGCTTGTAGCTTTAAAAAAATATTATCAAAAATTATAATAAGTTATTCCATTCATGTTATATTTTATTTTAATGCAAAATATATTTTTTGAAAATATAAAAAATCACATTGAAAATATTATCTACAAGTGATTCGAAAATATGACTCCAAGTCTCAAAAAAAAGAAATATTTTTTATTTAAAAATTTTTTATCAAAAATATTTAAAAATTATCTTGGCACTATTGCTTGGATATATCTCGAAAATATTTCTGGAAGATCTGATTAAAATATGTAATTTTATATTTTTCATACATATATATATATATATATATATATATATATATATATATATATATATATATATGAGTGTGTGTGTGTGTGTGTAAATTATTGATTCTATTGGTATATTTTTTATTTTAATTTAGTTAAAATATTTTTAATAAAATTTACAACTGTTAATTTATGAAATTTTGAAGATTTAAAAATTATTTCTATACTTGTTCTTACTTAAATATTTTTTATAAAATAGATTTACACAGAAATGAATTAGGTATTTTATTGTTTATAATATATTATATATATATATATATATATGTATGTGTGTGTGTGTGTGTGTGTGTGTGTGTGTGTGTGTGTGTGTGTGTGTGTGTATGTGTTTAATTTTAATTCTACTATTGTATTTATCATTTTAATTTAATTGAAAAATATTTTAAATAAAATTTTTTATTTGCAGTTTATAAAATTTTAAAAATAAAAATATAATTTTACTATTTTTGCTTTCTTAAATATTTTTTCAGAAAATATTAAGTGTATCCATAAGTAATGTCTTTTTTGATGCTGTACAAAATTTTATTTTATTTAATAAATAGATGGCAATGTTTTTAAAATTTGAAAAAACGACATTACTTATGGGTACAACTAATAGATTTTACAAAGATATAAATTGAATAATAAATATATATATATATATATATATATATATATATATATATATATACCACTGTATATATTTTTCTATTTTATTTTTTATTAAAGACATGGTTTTAAAAATAATATTTAAATATAACTCAGAAATATTCGGGAAAATCTTAAAAAAATAAATTTGTTTCTATGGAAAAAACAATACTTAAAAATATAAAAAATATCATCTCATGTTTAATATATTATATATATTATTTTTAATCTACCCAATTAAATAAATGGTAAATGTAAATATGAATTAAAGTAAAAAGTAATTTCAGTTTAGTTACTTTTTTGATAATTATCTTAACAAATGTAACTTGTTTAATCAAATATATATGATTAATCGTAAGGTAAAATCGAGTTTATTTTTTTGGAGAAATGTTAACAATATATATATATATATATATATACTTGACTGCATAATTTAACGAGAACAAGAAATTACGTGCACGGCAAAGTTACAATAATTTAAAAAGTTAACTGGCTCTAACCTCTCGCAGCGACTGTATTAACAAAATAAAATATATAAAAAAAACTTGGATAAAGTCTGCACGCGCTTTAAAACAAATGTACAGTAATTATAAGTACGTACTTTATCAACAGGTATAACAAAGTTCCGTCGCTGGCGCCGGAACGAAACGACGCGAAACGAGAGAAAAGGGAACAGGAGTTGGGAACGGGCGTTGAACGAAGAAAAAACTGCAACATCAAATGAAATACATTCGAAGTGTTATGAGCGAGTTTCTATTCAGGCAGCGTAGAAAATGGCAACATTTCTTTTCAATGTCTTTCCACTCAAAAAGACAAAACCGGAGACGTGCACGACGAGTTCTATATAATCTAGTGCTTTACATACACGCCATACTTGCTCATTAGATTGGCAGGTTTTAGGGAATTGACTTCGTCGAGACTATTATTGAATTATATGAATGAATAAACGATTTGTTTTTTTATTTAAATATTAGCTTATTGTAAAATGAGATTCTCATACATTTAGAATTACTTGTTATTTAATTACAATATTTTATATACAAATAAAAAAAGTCTAATTCCTATGCACTCATAATTATAAATATTAATTTTTGTATTATGACAAATTAATTTCAACACAAATTAATCGTTGAGTCAAACACAATTAAATTTTATAAAAATTATAAATATTCTAAAAATAATTGCATGCTCATTGAAATTTTTAAACTCTTTTATTAAAGCTTCTCCCTCATTTCACAAGAACTATTTATCCTAATTGTTTTTTTTAAACCTAAAAAGCAGCTATCTCGAAATTTCATGTTTTTATTACTAAAAGTAGATCCTATAAATTCCAAGATTTCAACAGAAGATTTTCCTTTGACACCATGTTAATTTTTACACAATTTATATATTTGTGGTTTGAAAAAATATTACATCCCTATTTTCAGTACTACGTCTCTTTATTATCATTTTTACACAATTCAAATTTTTCTATTTAAAAAAATGATTTATATTTAACTTATGAAAAGATAATTTTAATATTTCAAGATATACATAGGGTATTTTTTAAGCTTAATAGAACTTAAATCCCTATCGAAAGTTCTATCTAACCTAAAAAAAAACATCATTTATTATACCTTTATATATACATACACACATATTTATATTTATATATAAACGATTTATTTAAGTTAGATAGAAATTTCGATAGAGATTTAATTTAAAGTTTTATCGCCCTTAAAAAAACACACTACACATCAATAGATGCTGAAATTTCCATTTCAGTCAACGAAATAAGATGATATAAAAAAATTGTATGGTAAAAAATCGAACAAAGATATTTTTGATAGATTTAATTGATTGTCATTATATTTTGTGAAAATTATTGATTTTATCTCAAGTTTTGAAAAAAAAATTTTAGGAATTTTTGAAAATTATACTGATCTTTATTAAACATCTTGTTTTTTTATATTTTATTGCCTTTATTAAGGTTATGAACTCTTTGACCAGTGTAGTTATTTTATTTTCTGTTGGATTATTTAATTAAGATTTTATTTTTTATGAAAAATTAAAAAAAAAAAACTTAAGTAGATTTCTCTGTTACTTTTATTTAAATCCAACTGTATTTATTTATATAAAAGTAAATTAGCTGTAATTCCAATGAGGACAGTAGTTAAATTTGTTCGATATTTTTATATCTCATACATTAGATGTGTGTCTCAAGAAATGTTTAGAAATGTATTTATTTAATATTTTAATTCTAGTATAAGAAAAAATATCTGTCAAAATTTTCCAATGACTATTATAAATTATATCTATGCACATTTACTAAATTGGATACAAGAATCTAATTACCTGAAAACTGGCTCATTAGTTACGATATAACCTGATATACAAGTTTAGATAATGAACTCATTTTCAGTTATAAATAAAATGCAAATCCGTGCTAAAAAATCCCTACCGAAGAAAATATCGATAATTAACTTGTGTTCAATGGGACAGAAGTTAATTAAAATATAAAATCTAATAGGATAGCACACACCGTTCAGACGTTATAGCGCGACCTTAAAGCATCCAAATCTACAGCAACGGATGGCCGTTGTTTTATACTTCTTCTTCTTTCTCATCTTATTTCTTTTGGAATTTATATGCAAATTCAGTCTCGCTTCGTTTTCGTTGTACTCGTATAAATTCAACCACCTAACTAGTTAACTGAGATGAATAAAATAAAAAAAAAGTTGTAATCGCTCTTGCTTTCATACCTGTTGGAGCTGCGACGTCGCCGTCGCTGCAACGACGGCGTCGCGCTCGTTCCTATAACAATATGAGGAAGTGTTTCGTAATTTACGTTCTGAATTTATATTAATTCGCAGACGGTGGAAAATTAACGCCGTTCTCAATATCTGCATTGAATTTGTACTTATTGTGTGCGTTGAAAACGGGACACGGTTTTGTGTTCGACGATTAAACTTTATTCGTATAAAGTACAGTCGTTTTTATTGTATAATAACGAATGGATGTCTATATTTAATTATACACTAGATAAATACATTCATACATATACAGATTTATATATAAATTTCTATATGTTCTACAATATACAAATATTCACACCTTAGCACGAATTCAAGAGGATAATAAAAAAAATCATCAAGCTGTAAAATAATTCCAGACGTCCGGATATTCTGGTGGCACCTGAAAAGTCGGTCGATCACGGTGACAAAATATTCAAAAGTGAATAGAACAAACAAACACTCTAATTCGTATAAAATAATAAAAACGAACGAGAGGAAAAAAACATAGTATCGTCAATAAAAACCTCGACGCCAATAAAAATCAGAAAAATAAAATAGAGACTTGTAAACTATACCATACATATCGTTTCGATATCCAGTTGAAATATTGACGCGTTGCGAGTTGATTTTAAAAAATAAAAAAATAAACATGCGATTTGTTTGCACTGTAAAAGTTTATTGGTGTCATTAAATGACGATGGCGGTTTTTTATTATATATATATATATATATATATATATATTATTTTTAAAAATTATTACACAAGAAGTGATCAAATTTTATTTGTTTTCATCAAATTTTTAATAAATTATTTCAATTTCCTTTAAAAGCTTTAAACTGATTTTATCTTGATATTTTTTTATATACATTTTGAAAGAAATTAAATCAAGTTTAAGTGTGAAATAGAATGTGAAATGTTGAATTTTTTTCAAGAATGATAACATTTTATACAAAGTTGTAAACTACTTATGTATTAATTATTTCTGGCCATGAAATTAAAACTAGCTTTTTTTACAATTTCAATTATTTTCTGAAAAAAAATTAAAACACTTAAATATGAAATAAATACAATTTTATTAATGTACATAAAGGCTTATCAGAAAAAATTAGTTTCATACAATTCAATGTTGTATAAAAAAGTTTAAAAAATGTTCTACAAAATAAGTAATTTTAAATGGATTAGTTTGTACTTTTGCAGTAAATAAAAATAGTAGTCTTTACACCATTTTAAATTGTAATATGGAATAATAATAGACTAAATCATGTATATATATATATATATATATATATATATATATATATATATAAAACATTTTTAAAAGTTATTATACGAGTAATGAAATTTTATTTGTTTTCATTAAATTTATAATAAATTATTTCAGTTTACATTAAAAGTTTAAAACTGATTTTATCTTGTATTTTTTTATATACATTTTAAAAGAAATTAAATTGATTTTAATTGTAAAGTATAATACAGAATATCAAATTTCTTTCTTAATAATTATTACGTTTTATACAAGTTATAAACTAGTTATGTAAATTTTTTTTCTTATCATGAAATTATAACTGTCATTTTCAAATCTGATTTTTTCCTAAAAAAAATAATAACACTTGAATATGAAATAAATACAATTCAATTGATATACACAAAGGCTTAATGAAAGAAAAAATAGTTTCATATAATTTAAATGTTGTATAAAAAATGTTCTACAAAAATAAGTAATTTTAAATAGAGTTTTTTTTCTGCTTTTATAATAATATGAAAATAATAGCCAGAATACTATTTACAACTTTAATTTGGAAAAATAAGATATATATATATATATATTATTTTTAAAAATATTACACAAGTAATCAAATCTTTTTTCACCAAATTTATAATAAATTATTTCAGTTTCTGTTAAAAGCTTTAAACTGATTTAATCTTGATTTTTTTATATACATTTTGAAAGAAATTCAATTATTTTTATGTTCAAAATAAAATATAAAACATTTAATTCCTATTTCAAGAATTACAACATTTTGTACAAATTTATAAATTACTTATGTATTAATTATTTCTAATCATAAAATTAGAAATATTTTTTTATAATTTCAGAATTTTTCTAAAAAAAATATTAAAACTTGACTATTATTTAAATACAATTTAGTTAATATACACACAGGCCTAATGAGAAAAAAATAGTTTTACACAATTTAAATGTTGTATTAAAAATGTTTAAAGAATATTCTACAAAAATAAGTAATTTTAAATGAATTTTTTTATACTTTTACAGTAATATATAAATAATAGTCTGTATACCATTTACAACTTTAGTATGGAAAAATAATAGACACATTAATATATATATATATATATATATATATATATATATATATATATATATATATATATATATATATTCGTTACATGTTTTTGCTGAAAGTAGTTAAAATGTAAATAAGTTTTTTTTTGTTTGACAGACGAACATATTTTCGTAAATACTTTATTTACCTTAATCCACACAAACATACACTGTATATATATATATATATATATATATATATATGTGTGTGTGTGTGTGTGTGTGTGTATACAAACACGTTGCCTCGCACAGCTAGTAAAAAAAAGAAAAAGTCACGGAGCCCGTATACACGTTTGACATTTCTTGTAGATAGATTTCATCTGTTATTTCTGGCACATAGCAAAGTCAAATTTCGACGATAAGGGGGAAAATGAAGTCTGCGAGGATGGCACCTGCCTGCATACAGCCGCCCCATCATCGTTTCGATATTCTATGCACGTCTCAACGACATCGCAAATATTGCTCCGGCGACGCTGCGGCCGCTTATCATATTTCCCGCTGTCACAAAAAATAACCCCATCATCCCTCACTGCGTCGCGTCACCTGCCCGACCAACGTTGCCTCTTGATGGTATCCCTCTACATATCCACCCATACTGTAACTCCAGGACCTGTTCGCTCTCCCCTGCCCGTCCCGACGGATAGCCTATCTCGACAGCGCAGATAGTGTCACCTCGCGAGTTAGTGAACCGTTCGTACGTGTGACATTTAAAATCCAGATTGGTTTGCTCTCCCTCTCGGACACACTCTCTCATTCTTTCTTGTTCCTGTATCTGGAATTTGAATGAGGACGTCGACAATGAATTCAACGAAGAGAAAAATGTCGAACCGGGGTCTCGTGCGACGCGGTTGTCTTTATTTTTGAACGTTTTGGATTGTGTTCGCTTTTTATGGAACAAAATCCGTTTACTTGTATTCCACATTTCGAAGATACTCAATCATTATCACAAGTTATTTGGTTTTACGTTTCTTACAATCGTTTCTTTTAGTTGATTTTTCAAAACATTAAATCATCAATAAATTTCCCAAAACTCTCATCAAATATTTTGATTTGTAATAATCGATTTCAAAAATCTAGGAATATATTTTTTTAAAAAATAGATAAAAAGATTATATAACAAAATTAAATGTAAACAAAAATATTTATATTGTCAGTAAATTTTCACAAATTCAAAGAAATCAGTTTAAAATTTATTTTCTTTTCATACAGAACGAATTAATTTAATTGAATAGAACGAAATGTATGCACGTGAATATAAATACATGAACGACTGTGAGTGCTGTTGAAATATATTGTATTAGTCACAATAGCGTTTAGAAGAACTCGAACGATGGCAGTAAAATTGCATATTCACAACGTCTGCAAACATCGTTCGAAATATCCACCCGTGTCCGTTTTGCATACACGTTTCGCATTTAAGTGATTGACATCTGTAATTGCATACAAATGAATGCGCCACTTATTCGTTTAAGACGAGAACTTTGCACTGAAAGTACAATTAAGAAATGAAAACAACGTCGAGAGTTATATTCTGAAATGACCTACCTCGGCGTGCACTGCCGTTGAAAGTTTAATTACGTTTTAAAAGTAACTTGCATACACTTATACGAATATACATACATACATACATACATATATATATATATATATATATATATATATAAGGTGTGTAATTTTAAACAAGTTTTCCTTTCAAAAAAACTATACTTTTTATAATTACATTTCTTTTTCAAGATTTCATATCTTTTTTAAAGAAAAATATAACAGATTTTTTTATAAATATATTTAAACATAAAAACACAATTTAATTAAAAACTAAATTTAATTATTTCTCGAATTTCTGAATAAATTGTAATTTTTAATCCACAAAAATAAATCTTCCCTCAAATATATTTTTTAAGAAGTATACTGCTATTTCTACAATTTTAAAGATTATTCATGAGTTTGAAATTAAAATTCAGAATAGAAAAAGTAATATCTTAACAAAAAACATATTTTATATATTAAAATGTATGAATTGTAGAGATAAAAATGTTACCATGACTGTTTATTAAATTATAATTATTCTAACGATTTTAAAACTATTCATAGGTTGAAAATTAAAATTCAACATAGAAAAAGTAATATCATAACAGAAAAAATATTAATACAGAAGAAAAATTAGTATTGGTAGTTTGATGATTTTTGGACTGAAAACTGAAATTTCAAAAATCGTTATTTTCAATAACTGCAATTTATTTCACAAAAAATATTTTTTTCCTTATTAAAGTCATCTTATATACTAATATCTATACAAATTTCAAAATGGAATTAGTTTTGACAATTTGATGATTTTTGGTTAGAATGTCTATTCTAGATCATGGATTCAATTATTATTTTCCATAATTTCAATTTCTAATCATGAAAAATGGATTTTTTCTCATTAAAATTATTTCATATACTAATATATGTACAAATCTCAAACCAGAATGAATTTTGAATTAGTACAAAATTATTACACAAATATATTTTAAAAATTCAATCACGATTTGACTAAAAACAAATATTAATTATTTTTTAAGCTTTTGACTAAATTTTAATTTCAATCTATAAAAATTAATTTTCTTTTATATACTAATTTTTCAATGAATTTAAACATAACTACTAAATAAGAATTAAAGGGTTAAAATTGAAAACATGCTATTAGATAAAAATCAGTAACTTCAGGAGTATCTGTAAATAATATTATTTATTTTTACCATTTTTTATAAATGATTTTTCAGGTAGAAATGAAAATTTTAAAATTTGACTTTTACTAATGACTACTTTTTATCAAAAGAAATCGTGTTCATGTATTTTAATTCATTTTGAAAATTATTTTTTAGATAAAGTTTAATAGTATAGAATATATCACTTAAAAATTATCTTTGTTTAATTTACCAATCAGATATTAATTAATAATTAAGAAAATTGTTTTAAAGGATTTTTAGCTGCAAATTACCAAATTTCGAATTTGGATTTTTTTCTATTATATTTCATATATTTTTTTAAAAATAAACATATTTTTCATTTAAAGAAATGTTTGTTCTACATCGTACTAATTTTTTTATTTATCATATAATTAAATTATAAAATTAATTTCAGATATTAATTTCATCTAATATCATTAATGTAAATATAATAAAATATTTAAAGCTCATTAATTATATTCTGAAAATTATTTTGTCGCACTTCGTATGTATGTATATATAATTGTATGTGTATGTATGTATTTATATCTGCAGATGACTGCAGCATAGACCGTGTTTGTACGGATATTACGTCCAAGTAGTTTGAATGAATTTTCACGAAAGTTTTTAATTTAGTGTGATTACTGCATTCCACGTAACGCTCACTTTAAGGTTTCTCTTTCCCCGTTCGTCGTTACCCCACACCGTTCTATTCTCAGTTCGTCTTTTCCGTGTGCTTTTTTCTTTTCGGCTCGTACGCCACTCGGCCGTCTCTTTGTATAAGAAACGTGCATGTTCCGCTACCATTCACATCGAATGGTAAACTCTTAACGAGTTGTATACCAGTATTATTTGGAAAATGATTACACGATAAAATATTTATTTACATATTAACATCGCTGATAACGATCCTGTCGGAGTTTATTTATTTTAATTAGTTTCGAAGTAACGACGAACAATGTACAATAAAAATTACCGTTTTGGCGAATTCGCACGACTTGGAAAATGATTGTGACATTGACGGTTTTCGTTATTAATGGATTTGTGTAATAATATTTGTGGTTGTTATATAACGTATTATATTATTGTTAATGATTTTAGTAACGAAAATTATATTTTTCTAGAATAAAAATTAAATTTATAAAAAATTATTACTCTTGTTTAGATTAGAATTTGTAATCACAAGATTTCTAAAACCTACTTTTTTACATTCCTAACAAAAGGTTATTCAATACACACAACACATTTTTCATTAAGATACTATTTTTCTATGCTAAAAATTATTAATAGAGTCATTATTTTCCATCTACAATTTTTTTTTTAATCATTGATTGAATTGTAAATCTTTAAAACTTAAATTAAAACTTTCAAAAAATTCCACAATCTATTTTAATGAAAACTAAATGAAAATTTTAGACAAATGAACTTATATACTTGAAACAAATCAATTTATATCAAAACTTTTGTATATTTTATACTTTCACTTTTTGGTCAAAAAAAAATCACGACCTATAGTATGGAAATTTTGACCAAAAATCATCAAATTTTCAAAATCAATTCCAGTTCAAATTTTTTAAATATTTTAATACACATGATGATTTTAGTAACAGAACATACATTTTTCATTAAGTAAAATCGAATTTATGGAAAATAATGACGATTATTCAAATTTGAATTTTTAACTTAAAATCATCCAATTTTCAATTTTAATTTTTCTGTTATATTTCATTTATTTTTATTTTAATAAATATATTTTTCTTTAAAATAAGTGTGTTTTCTACATTGTACTCTATTTTTATATTAATTAAATTTATTATTTTTTAATTATGCGAATTTTAAGTTTGGAAAAAAATGCAATATTTTCAGCATAAAGTTCGATTTTTAAAATTTTCTCTATTCGATTTTATTAATAATAACTAAAATTTTTGCTGGAAATAATCTAATGGGATCTAGGAGAATCGATTTCTATTAAAAATTTATTAAAATTCGAACTTTCATTTTTTGGCCAAAAAAAAACCACGACCCATAGTATGGAAATTTTGACCAAAAATCATCAAATTTTCAAAATCAATTTTGGTTTAAAATTTTTATATATCTAAATACATAGAGTGAATTTATTAACGAAACATGCATTTTCCATTGAGAAAAATCAAATTATTAGAAAATAATGGCAATTATTCATATTTGAATTTTTAGCTACAAATCATCAAATTTCAATTTGTCATTTTTCCATTATATTTCGTACATTATTATTTCATTAAATATATTTTTCATTAAAAGAAATGTTTTTTCTATATTGTATTCAATTTTTTTATTCTTTAAATCTATTAATTTTCAATTAAATAAATTTTAAATTTGGAAACAAAAATCAATATTTCAAGCATAAAATTCGAACTTCACAAAATTCTCTAGTCAATTTCTATGGAAATAAATGAAAAAAATTGTCAAAAATAATTAAATAGGACCTAGAAGAATCGATTTATATTAAAAATTTATTAAAATTCAAACTTTCATTTTTTGGCCAAAAAAAATTCATGACCCATAGTATGGAATTTTTGACCAAAAATCATCAAATTTTCAAAATCAATTTCGGTTTAAAATTTCTATATATCTTAATACATAGAGTGAATTTATTAACGAAACATGCATTTTTCATTGAGTAAAATCAAATTATTGGAAAATAATGGCAATTATTCATATTTGAATTTTTAGCTACAAAACATCGAATTTTCAATTTTCATTTTTTTACTATGTTTAATAAATTTTTAATTTAATAAATATATTTTTTCATTGAAACAAATGTTGTTTTAATATTATACTCTATTATTTTAATAATTAAACTTAATTTTTTTTAATTATATAAAATTTAAATTTGGAAGAAAAATCAATATTTCAAATATAAAATTCTAACTTCAAAAAATTACCTAGTCAATTTTAATAAAAATTAATAGATATTTTTGTTGAAAATAAACTAAGAGAGTTAGAAAGAATCGACTGGTATAATTTTTTTTAAAAAAAATACACTTTCATTTTTTGGTCAAAAAAAATCCACGACCCATAGTATTGAAATTTTGGCTAAAAATTATCAAATTTTCAAAATTAATTCTGGTTCGAAATTTGTACATATATTAGTACATTAAATTATTTTAATGAAAAAAAATCATTTTTTTGCTATTAGAAATTGAAATTATGGAAAATAACGATTGATTTCCCGACCAATGGTATATAAATTTTGACTGAAAATCATCAAATTATCAAAACTAATTCTGGTTTGAAATTTTTACAGATAATAGTATACAAAATGATTTTAATAAAAAAAATATTTGTCTTAAAAATAAATTGCAATTATTGAAAATAACAACGATTTCTGTAATTTGAATTTTTAGTCCAAAAATCATCAAACTACCAACACCAATTTTTCTTCTGTATTAGATATATTTTAATGTATAAAATATTTTTTCTGTTATGATATTACTTTTTCTATACTGAATTTTAATTTCCAACTCATGAATAATTTTTAAAAGTATAGAAATAACTATAAGTGCTTTTTTAAGAGTTATAAACATTTAAATTGAATTCCTATCAAAAATTCTATATTACCTACAAAACATTCTTTATACATGTATGTGTATGTATATATAAAGATGTTTTTTAAGTTGGATAGATCTTTCGATAAGGATTCAATTTAAAGTTCTATCACTCTTAAAAAAAATACCATTTATAAATTTTATAAACAATCTAAATGACATTTTTATCTTTACAAATACGTTTAAAAGATCGAATACAACAGTAAAACAGACTCCATGTTTATAAAATAACCAATCAAGCATGTTTATAGATTCCCATCATGATTTACCACGGCAGAAACACTATCATAGACTGATTATGTAAATGATATATGTTCGGTTTTTGTCACACGACATCGCCCAAATCCACTGTTGCAATTTCGAATTCGATACAGTAATAAATCCATTGACGTCACATTCTGTCCGTCCGTACGTTACATTCGAGACAGAATAGTACACGAACTGTCTAACTACCACCACATATAAACTTACATACAGCCGAATAATTGAAATTAACGTCAGTTATCATACGTAACTCTATGTTTATTTAATACTACTACTCGTTCCCATTATAATTCATAGAAAATAAAGTCGAAACGATGCCAGTATAGATGATAATCTAATAATAGAAGGTACATTCGATATGACGAGGATTTCAGTGTGTAGAACGCGAGTTATTATTTTGTGTATATTCAAAAGACCTTTCATTATCGAAGTTAAATAGAGACCTAATTTGTTAAGTACCTGTACAAATGTTTGATATTCATTTTACAGATTAGAGCAACGGAATGATTTATTGTTTGAGGTTCGGGTACAATTGAGTTATGACGTGTATAATAACATAGTTTGGCTATAAATTGGATACAAATGGTACATTGAATAAATTGTACGATTCAAATTAATAACATAAATAATATATATATATATATATATATATATATATATATATATATATATAAATATGTATAAAAATATATATGTATGTATGTAAATATAATTTAAATATTTTTAATCTGAATGCTAATTTTAAACTTTGAATTTTAAAATTTTTGAATCAGGCACATAAATAAAAAACGAATATTGAAATTAATATTTGATCAAATTTCAAAGCAAATTATATAGAGGGTGCACCAAGTAATACTAAAGAATAGTCAATGATAGTAAGCAAATAAATATATGTCTAAATCCACCAGTCTCATTTAAGCCACCCTATACATAGGGACATCTAAATATGATGCCTAGATTTGTGTTTTATTAAAAAGAAACATATGTATAATTTCTTTTGTGTCTTTTTAATGAAATACAAATCTAGGCGTCACATTTGGACGACCCTATATATTATATATATATATATATATATATATATATATATATATATATATGTGTGTGTGTGTGTGTGTGTGTGTGTGTGTGTGTGTAAAAGCATTGAGTTTATCGAAATTAAAAATTTTGAAAAATCCTTTCATCTAGCAGTGAACACAGAGACTGATGATTGATATATATATATATATATATATATATATATATATATATATATATATATATATATGCAGTTAATCCTATATAACGCAGTCTGCAAATTACATTAACCCTTATTAAATATAAAAATATTAAATATATTAAATATAAGCATATAAAAAATTGTAATTAAATTTTTTTACCTATATCTATTTTAAGAGATGTGATGTTTTTTTTTCAATTTCCAATTTATTTTAATATTTTTTGACTATATTTAACGCCATATTTTTTTATCATTAGTTTATAAGAAGAGAACTGATTAATAAATACAACCCAAAGTACGAATTGAAAACTGTAAAACATGGTGGAACGAAAAGTAGTATTGGGGGTTGTTTTTCATATATTGGCACAGGGTTTATATTTTTCATCAAAGGTAACATGGCGACCAATTCGTATATTAAAAAATACAATACTCCTATTTACCGAATGAAATATGCCATTGTAATAGATATATGAACAGGGAAACGACCCTAAACAAGAAATAAACTAGTAAACACTGATTTACCTGTTACAAGATTAATATTTTAGAATATTCAGCACAGTTCTCTAACCTTAATCCCATCAAGAAATTATGGGCTAATGTCAAACGATCTGTATTTAAGACATCGCCAAAAAAATTTTCTGAACTTGTTAAAATAACATCGGAGTTCAGTTAGCAAGTGTCACACTTCTGTTTTGAAAGCATACAAGTGCGTTTTTGTAGAATTTCATTAATTTTACATATTTTCATTGAATAATAATCAAGTAACTATAAAATACAATAAATAAACACAATTTAATCCGTCAAAACGGGCACTTTTCTGTGTAAAATATTATTAGTTGTGTGAGTAGAAATCTGGTTATTGCTAAGATCTTGCAATGGTATGTTAGCTGTAAAATGGAAGGACAAAAAAGATATATATTTGCTTTTTCAAAACATTCCAAAGCAGAAATGATTACAACAAAAAAGAAAAAATGTAGAAATTATACCGACAAAAATGAAAACATTACAAAACCAAATAAAGTTTTAGATTAGAATGATGGTATACGTGATGTAGACCTGCAAAATAGCTACTTATCATTTTTTTCTTTATTGAGAAAATTTGCAAAAAGTTACAGAAAAATATTCTTTTATCTAATGGATATGACATCTTTTTAATACCTATATTCTATTCGGTAAATTAGAAAACGTACCAAAACCCAAGAAATACTACTTTTCAAAATTTTCAAAAATTTTAAAATTTTTGAAAAATTTTAAAATTTTTGAAAAATTTTGAAAATTTTGAAAATTTTTGAAATTTTTGAAAATTTTTGAAATTTTTGAAAATTTTTGAAATTTTTGAAAATTTTGAAAAATTTCGAAATTTTTGAAAAATTTTGAAAATTTTGAAAAATTTTGAAAAATTTTTGTATTTTTGAAAATTTTGAAAAATTTCGAAATTTTTGAAAAATTTTGAAATTTTGAAAAATTTTGAAAATTTTGAAAAATTTTGAAAATGTTGAAAAATTTTGAAAATTTTAAAAATTTTGAAAAATTTTGAAATTTTTGAAAATTTTTGAAATTTTTGAAAATTTTGAAAAATTTCGAAATTTTTGAAAAATTTTGAAAATTTTGAAAAATTTTGAAAATTTTGAAAAATTTCAAAAATTTTGAAAAATTTTGAAAAATTTTGAAAATTTTGAAAAATTTTGAAATTTTTGAAAAATTTTGAAAATTTTGAAATTTTTTGAAAATTTGAAAATTTTTGAAAAATTTTGAAAATTTTGAAAAATTTTGAAAATTTTGAAAAATTTTGAAATTTTTGAAAAATTTTGAAAATTTTCAAAAATTTTGAAAATTTTGAAAATTTTGAAAAATTTTGAAAATTTTGAAAAATTTTGAAAATTTTGAAAAATTTTGAAAATTTTGAAATTTTTGAAATTTTTGAAAAATTTTGAAAATTTTTGAAAATTTTGAAAATTTTGAAAAATTCAAAATTTTTTGAAATTTTTGAAAAATTTTGAAAATTTTGAAAATTTTGAAAAATTTTAAAAAATTCAAAAATTTTTGAAAATTTTGAAAATTTTTGAAAATTTTGAAAATTTTCAAAAATTTTGAAAATTTTCAAAAATTTTGAAAATTTTGAAAATTTTGAAAAATTTTGAAAATTTTGAAAAATTTTGAAAATTTTGAAAAATTTCAAAAATTTTGAAAAATTTCAAAAATTTTGAAAATTTTGAAAAATTTTGAAAATTTTGAAAAATTTTGAAAATTTTGAAAAATTTCGAAATTTTTGAAAAATTTTGAAAATTTTGAAATTTTAAAAAATTTTGAAATTTTCGAAATTTTTGAAAAATTTTGAAAATTTTGAAAATTTTGAAAAATTTTGAAATTTTTGAAAATTTTTGAAATTTTCAAAAATTTTGAAAATTTTGAAAAATTTTGAGATTTTTGAAAATTTTCTATATTTCAAGTTTTTGAAATTTGATTTTTTCAAAAGCCACCCATATTTTTCAACACTAGATTTACGGCTGTTGATTATATACTCTATCTACTACTTTTTCTCACTCTATCGTCTAAGCATTTATGCAAATTCAAATGAACCGCTGAAAAATCGTGGGCAACTTCCGTAATGTAGATCTCTATTAATTGGTTTCCGCGTCAAGTAAAAATTTTACCTCAATGCCGCTAAAGAAGTTTCAGTTCAAAAAAAAATTCATTATTATTACTTTATTAATTTTTATTATACATATATATATATATATATATATATATATATATATATATATATATATATATATATAATGATAATAAAATATGTAGAATACAATATAAAAAAATCTAGAATAATTTTAAAGCCATTTCCATTAATTTGTTTGATTTAAACTGTAACTATTTTTCTTAAATAAATTTCAATCAAGAGCAATAAAATATTTCATTATTATTACTTTATTAAATTTTATTTTAATATATATATATATATATATATATATATATATATATATATATATATATATATATATATAATAAGTAACAAAAATAAAAACTGCAATCAATAATCAATTCAATAATTTCAATTCGTTTGTACTGTATATAATTAAAGCTATTCGGTGAACTCGTCTATGGAAACTAATCGCGTGCCGAGCTATTTCAGCTGATTAAACGTGAATGAATTCGCAGAAAATTCGAAATCAAACATGTACGATAGTAGTTTTAAACCGAGACACAATGCATTTAATTTCGATTTAATAACGACACATCAACAAAACGACAAACCGACGATTGTCTACACATCTATCGAATCGCACATAGCTCCATTTCTAACTATCTCCACGACACAAATATGTATCCGTTTGTTCGTTTCATAACTCACTCATCGCCTCGATCCGTCTACGTGGACATTAATAAGTTTAAGTATCGGCGACTTGGTTGAATATGCAGACAATGCTCCGTGCATGTTCCACCTGAGAGGAATTAGCAATTTATATTTGTCGTTTTGTCGTCGAAAACTAAAAGCTTGCGTGACGCGTCAGTGAACAGTAGACTAACAGCTCAGCATGTAGCAGGAAGTCTATTCTGAATGCTGAAAGCACGGCCGGGCGAATGAAAGTCAGCGCCGTTCGTACGGGCGAGCGTTCGATGTCTGTGTGTATTCGGTACCGTTGTGATTTGTTTGGATAAATGGCTCGCATTCGGTAATTTATCAACGGGAATTATATGATTGTTGCGTAGGAATTTCACTAGTTGCTGGCTAGTTTCGTGACGTCGTTTATTTATAACCGGAGATTGGAAGTTTTGTTTCAGTTTCGTATAGATATATTAGAGCTGACAGGTTTGTTTCAGGGAAACGACGTGGGTACGTGTTCACTTAATTAATAGACGTTGCGAAAAAATGTATGCATATTCAAATAGCCGCATTATCGCCGGATACAATGATAAATTGTTAATTAATCGAATGGAACGTTCTACGAGGGACTATTTCAAATTTGAATACACATTGTTTATACAAAAACCAACATTGCTGTTTTATACTCTACTTTTATATTCGTTCCACTTCATAATTGAAAATACATAACATTCTAATTAATTTTCATACCGGAATAAAATTTCTACAAACAATTATTTACGGATTTAAACACATAATTCTTTTTCAAGTACAAGAAAACTTTATATTTTATTATTAAATTTTTCATATGGGGTCTTCCAATAAGCGCTTCAGAATTTTTAAACAAAAAGTATATAATTATTTATTTATTTACTTTATTTCATTTTTAAGCATATTCGATGGCATTAATGACCGAATACAATTTTACTCATATGACCACCATGATTTCGCTTGACATAATACAATCGTTTAATCAGATTTAAATCACTCGTTCACATAATTCTGGTCCAATTTCATGAATTACATGTTCAATGTTAATTTATAATGCTTCTGTTGTTTGTGGTTTATCAGTATAATCAATGATTTCACATAAATCCACAGAAAATAATCCAATGGAATTAGATCACATGATCTTGATGGCCAATTCGTGAAATAATGGACTCACTAAACTATTATTTCAATTAGTCTATTGTAATTCTTACAATTTTTAAGCATTGTTGAAATGTTAAATATTCCATGATAATTTACCAAATTATACAAGTTCAAAAGTCAAAATGAGCTTAAAAAAATCAAACATGGCTGCCACTAGCTGTCAAAGTTCTAACATTCTTTTTTGAAAACTCTATTTATAAAAAAATCACATTTTTATTTATTTTACTATTCTAATATTTGAAACTATATGTAACTTTTTCCAGTTTTTTTAATTTATCATATATTTAATATAAAAACAATTAAACTAAAATTTATTTGATTAATTATAAAATAACATGATTATAAAATCGACTGATTATCGTTTATTGAAAAGAATGTATATAACCGAAATTTATAGTTAGTCGGTCGTGTGATATTTAACGATCGTCGACATTAGACAAATTCTATTGACCGAACGTCGTTGTGATTTATTTTAAGATAGCATTAGCGAAGCATAGAGCACAAGTGTATATATCATACGTAACGATATTGATGAACATACTTTATTGGATATCTAAAGTGAAGTTGCCTAGCGATGTGCGATACTGGTTCCGGCAGAACCGTGAAAGTAATACGCTTTAAAAGGTTCTTCACGTCCGTTATGATTACAACATACACACACACACACACACACACACACATATATATATATATATATATATATATATATATATATATATATACATACACATGTGTGTGTATTTCTAAAGATACCTAGGATGGTTTACATTACCATTTTTTAAGTTTGTATAAGAAAAAACTAACTTGGATACACACATGTATATATATATATATATATATATATATATATATATATATATGTATGTATGTATGTAAATATATGTTTGTGTATTCTTGTAGTTATATTTCAACTTCAGTTAAATATATTTACGTAGCCACACACCCCATTTTCATATTTACAATTTCTGTTTTACAACCATTTATCTATTAATACATATCCATCTAAATCCAACCACATTCATAAGCATGACTGAATGTTGATGGATTCACTACGCTTTGAAGCTCCCATCCAAACCCATCTGTCTGCATCCACTTGTATAATTTTATCAACGTCATTTTATCTTATATACATACATACATATTTATATATATATATATATATATATATATATATATATATATATGTGTGTGTGTGTGTGTGTATATATGTATGATTGACATTTTAAATACAATTTATGAATATAGATCTCTTGTAAAATATGTTATTGTATTTTAATACGTCTCAAAACTTTTAGTTACATTTATTAAATTTATATTAGTATTTTCTTTATTCTTGCTTGAGTATTTTTTTTATATTTTTTAATTATTTCAAAAAATACTTTTCTTATTCTATTTATTAATTAAAAAATTCTACATATTTTTATTTTCAATATTTCTGATTTATGATCAGTCATAATTTTAAATATATAGAGTGATCTCCATAAATATGAAGGATAGTAAAGAATGTTAAATGATAGTCAACAAGTGGATGTATAAGATTTTCCTATAAGAATGTCAAAACTTTGACAATAGGTGAAAACCATGTTTGATTTTTTAACCTCATTTTAATTTTTCAACTTAGTATAGTTTGGTAAATTATCATGGAACATTTAATAGTTTAACAATGCTTAGAAATTGTAAAAAATTAATATGAAAATCAATTTTCTGTTCTTAAAACTTATGTTGCATTTGAAACTTAAGGGGTTATACGCAATTAGAAATTTCAAAAAATCGATTTTTTTTTGCATTTTCGGAATGCACATATATTTGAGTATATTCTCTGAAAATTTGAAGTAAATCCGATAAATATTTTCGGACATACACCTGAATTTGTAAAAATTTTTAACTATGTGTAAACTACTTCCGAAACTTCAAACGCGTTTATCTCAAAACGGTGTTTTCATAGTCGGTGATCTCGATATCTCAGAAATGGCTGAACCGATCGGTCTCAAATTTTCACACAATCTTCTCAAATATATTCCTCAGGTATTGAACGAAGGAATAAGGTTTACAAAAATTATTACTATTTTTTTAAACAATTTGGAGCGAAAATTTTAGTAAAAAACGAAAAATTTTTTCAAGTAGACGCCATTTTGTCAAAAATGAAAATTTTTATTATTCCTTCGTTCAATACCTGCATTAATCTATCCTTTAAAAGAATTGACCATATTTTTTGATTTCAAATAATCCAAACCGCCGATATGGAGATCACCGCCAAGCGCCTTTTTTTGGAGGTCGTTCGGGACATCGTCTGCAGGAGCGGTGCACTTCAATATTTTTTTATGATCGACATGTTATTTTATTCTTGAAAGTAGGATCTATTCAAATAACCATAATTTGTAATTGCAAAATAAATACTGTTTCTAAAAAAAATTCCTAAAAAAACGTCGTTTTTGCGCCTCGCAAGTGCGTATAACCCCTTAACACGATCGTCCAATTGAACATACCATTTATCAAATTGTTGAAAAATTTAAAAACAACTTTACTTTACATGATACAGCAGTGTCTGAAATACTGCGAAATGCAAGAAGTGAAAAAAATATTGCTTTTGTTAGTGAAAATTTCAAAATGAAGCTGGAGATCATTTTACAGTAAATGGAGTGTTACTGAACCGTAATTAATGATTTTTTTTAAAAAAATGATTTAAAATGGTTTGCACGATATGTGGTTTTAACAGGACGGTGCTACGTGCCATACATCTACGGAAACAATAGACTTATTGATCCAAAAGTTTAATGGATCCATTATTTCACAAAATGGACCCATCAATTGGCAATCAAGATCATGTGATCTAACTCCATTGGATTATTTTTTGTATGGTTATGTGAAATCTTTGGTTTATGCTGATAAACCATAAATAACAGAAGCATTAAAAATAAACATTAAACGTGTAATTCATGAAATTGGACTACAATTATGTGAAAGAGAAATTAAAAATTGGACTAAATGAATTCACTATGTTAAGCGAAATCGTTTGAGTGAAATTGTATTCCATCATTAATGCCATGGAATATGCTTAAAAATAAAAATAAAAAATAACTAATTAATTGAATATTTTTTGTTTCATTTCCATTTAAACTTCGGAAGCGCTTATTGGAAAATCCTATAAATTTTCTCTCATATTTTTAACTGTCTATGCTATACTTAATCATTTATATAGATACTCTAATGGTAAAAACATTTAAAAAAAATTACCAATAATAAAAAAAATCTCAATGGCTGTTTCTAATGTATATTTTGATTTTACAAAATCTGATATTTGATGTAACTTTAGACACATAATCACAATTTCGTTTTTATTCATCATTCGTACACCGACTCGTTTAATTACAACTCCTCGCACGTCATTTGATTCCAGTTTCCGTCCAATGTTCAGCTTTTCGTACCATTTATCCGCAAGGAATGTATCCCGCGTCATGTTATTTATGCAGTAATAAATGTCTTTGTGCTCGGCTGTATTCAGACGATGCAGCTGCCGCGGCGACGATACAATACACATGTATGTTTTATCATTAATGTTACAGTAATTGTTTATTATTCCACGATTCACGGACCGGAAGATATCGTACCTATTGTTACGGCTTGTATGTTTGTTGACTCGAATAGTTGTTATCGCTTGCATTGCTATCAACGTTCGTTGTCGGTGTTTGCTGAATTAGAATTATGTTTTGGATGGTGGATTTATTGTGAAGCAATGGATGGTGAATGCGTGTGGTGTTAAGTCGACAGCATGTCTAAAATATCAATATTATCACATTGGTGGCAGGAAATTAAGACTATTTGAATTTTTTGTATAGATTTTTCATTCTCATCTACAATGGAATAACAAATTTATCCTGCCGCTCTAATTATAGGATCATCCAAATGTGATACCTTGATTTGTGTTTCGTTAAAAAGAAACTATATACATGTTTCTGTATATACCACCCTAATACACATGTTTCTTTTTAATAAAACACAAATCTAAGCGTGACATTTGGATGAGCCTATATATTTCATGCGATAAATCAATTTTAAAGAAAAAAATGTTTATTAGTGTATTTCAAAATATTAATTTTTGATTTTCAAAAAAAAAAAAAAATTCTACAAAAAAAGGTTTTTCTTTTTGGATTGTTTTTCTTCTTGTTTTCTTTTTTTCTGACATTCTTTTTGAAAACCCTATACGCAATATATATAAAGAGTTATCCAAATGTGACGCCTAGATTTGTATTTTATTAAAAGAAACTATACACGTTTTCCTATACAAATATTTCTTTTTAATAAAACACAAATCTAAGCGTGACATTTGGATGAGCCTATATATTTCATGCAATAAATCAACTTTAAAGGAAAAAATGTTTATTAGTGTATTTAAAAATATTATATTTTTGAATTTAAAAAAAAAAATAAAAAAATCTACAAAAAAGGTTTTTCTTTTTAAATTGTTTTTCTTCTTGTTTTCTTTTTTTCTGACATTCTTTTTGAAAACCCTATACGCAATATATATAAAGAGTTATCTAAATGTGACGCCTAGATTTGTATTTTATTAAAAGAAACTATACACGTTTCCCTATACACATATTTCTTTTTAATAAAACACAAATCTAGGCATCACATTTGGATAACCATATATGTAATATGGTTTGTACTAATTATGTGTTTCTTATAACACGGCACAAATTATTTGATTTGTACTAATTCTTATAACGCGGTATGAATTACGCGTTATATGAGGGTCAACTGTATAAAATTTTACAGCCCTTACTGAGCAAGTAAAATAGAGAAAGTTATCAGTAGTAGTAAATTTCTGTTAATTTCTATTATGTTAATATTTTTGATTTTGCTATTGAAACGTTTTAAAACAAATATTTATTTTTCATAAAAAAATCGTACAACCACAATATAGATTTTTTTTAAGCATGATGGAACTTTAAATTGAATCTATTGAAATTATATATAAACGAAGAACACACTTTCTCTCTTTTTTCTCTCTCTCTATGTATACATATATATATATATATATATATATATATATATATATATATATATATATATATATATATATATATATACATACATACACACTCATACACATACATATAAATAGCGTTTTTTGAAATTTGATGGAACTTTCGATAGGGATTTAATTTAAAGTTTTATCACCTTTAAAAAAATATTATATATAAAAAACATTATATATATAAACATTATATATAAAACTCAATATATATATATATATATATATATATATATATATATATATTGAGGTTATGTAGATACAAGTATATAATTACAATAGATGTTTGTTTGACAGATTGTGAAAAAAATCCGCAAGCGATATTCGACAATACACGCCACGATAAAAACACACACACAAAGAGACCATATCTGACGGATCGCCATTTCGTCTAGACCGCTACAAATTATCCAACTCCGTTCATCACGCTCAAATTAAACAAAAATCAAAATAACGAGAGCGCGAGGCGTACACTCATCAATTTCAAGTATAGCACGATGTACTCACTCTCTGGCAAATTGCAATTAACGACGAAAAATAACATTCTATAATTTAGAGTCGTTCCAACATGTGCTACAGTCCGACCGCGTATCATCGACCGTCGGCTAGACAGAGACGACGACCGAGATCCGAACCCGGATATATTGAAACGTTACTCCGTTACGCGTCGCAGTTACGTGGCTCGCTCTCGTACGATTCCACGCATTTGAAGATCATCGAAAATTCAAACTTTAATTATTCCAATTTAGTACGTCGGGCGGTGCAAGCCCGTGGTCAGTAGTCGCCGTGCACGAGAATGAGGACGTGTATGACGTGCGGGACGACGGGCGTCGATCCGTAATCGTGGAACGAGCGAATATATGTATGTTGCAGTTAGTACAGTGAAGAGAAGTGCTGTTCCGTGGTTTAGATAATGAAGAGGCAGACTGGAGTATGCATATAGTCCGGGACAATAGTATGTAATTGTGGACGGATTCTTCAGTCGATGTATGTATGATTTGTAATTGAATTTGCAGCAAACGTTTGTTCAGTTTTACGACATTTACGAATCACGATTATATTTGAGGGACTCGTTATGTACATAACGCGATCATCGACATCTTATATACATATATTTGATGAGTTAAAAACCATTATATGTGATTTAATTATCTCTATATACACTTGTATAGGTTCATCCAAATGTGACGCCTAGATTTGTGTTTCAAACAAATTTTTGAAACACAAATCTTTTCACTCTTTCATGATTATATTTATTAATTATTTAACATTTATCAAATAATATTATACTGAAGTAGAGTATCATTTGCTTAAATAATTATATTTCAATGAGATTATTTAATTAAATAGAAATTAATTGCGATGAATTACTCAACAATAAATAATTATCAATTTTGATGTTTTTTTTTAATGTAATATAAATATTTATCATTTTTAAAATAATCAGGATGGTCCAAATGAAATTAAAGAATGCAAACCGAGATTGAAAATTACATCCTTCAGTCACATGTTGGCTATTTTAATTATAATCGAAATATATAAATATTATTATAATTGATTTATATTTTTAAAAGTCAATGAAAATCATTTATACTTTAGTTTTTTATTTTGAAAAAAATATTAAATCTTTTAAATTTATTTGTATTATACAAAAGATTAATCTGAGTATCATAATCAAAATATATTCATATTATAATAATTGATTTGTATTTTTTAAAGTCAATGAGAGTAATTAATATTTAAGTATTTTATTTTAAACATTTTTATTAAATTTTAAATCTTTTAATCAATTTGAAAATATTCACCTATGTATCATAATTAAAATATATGAATATTATTATAATTCATTTTTTATTTTTAAAAAGTCAATAACAATCATTAGTATTTTAGTGTTTGATTTTGAACATTTTTTAAAAATTTTAATTTTTTAATTTTATTTTTGTTATACAAAACATTTACCTAAGAATTGTATTAGTCAAAATATACAAATATTTTTATAATTTATTTATATTTTCAATTGACAATTTTTTCAACATTTTTATAAAATTTTATTTATTTTTAATTAATGTAATGGAGTTGTCCTAGATAGAGTAATGAGTATGTAGTAGTAGTTGTAAATTACTGTCAATTTCTATTATGTTATTATTTATGATTTTTCTTTTAAAGTATTCTTAAAACAAATATTTAATATTTTTAATAAAAAATCGTATCTTTTCAAGACAGTATAGAATAAAGTACTGTTAATGGAATTATAACGGTTGGATATGAAAAATGTAATTTGATACAGATCGTTAGTGTAGTTCGATTCTGTTTTATATAAAACGAATAATCGTCGAATCTGTAATAAAAACTAAATAACAACATCGTCCGAAATACACACACATGTATCTCTCTATCTAGGACAACTCCATTACATGTGATTCGGAACTAAACGAAGCGACTTAATCGACTATGTTTGACGTACAATAAATCTGTTCAAATCGACAATTTGATCCTTTGTCAAATAACAAAAAAAGTAGACGAAGACAGACGAAAAAACAACACGTACATATACATAGAGACGCACAGAGAGAGCCGCTGTACAATGTATAAAGGACATGGAGAGGCGACATGCTTGGCCAGCAACCTGATGTGTCTGCTGATGTCGAGTCCGTGTGTCTATAGTCTGCGGCCACGGTGCCAAGTGGTCATTGAGAGAGTGGATCTCCGCGTGCTGGCTTGGCACATGTGTTGCTCGTCGACGTTGTCACAGAGAATGGCATTAGAGAGAATGGCGTTGCGAAGAGGGTGCCAGGGGGAGCTGGAACGTGACCAACAAGCACCGACGACGATGTAAAGCCACAAACGGGGTGAACGCGTACGATACTCCAAGAGTACTGTTCAGTCACCTCTCAGCGATGTATTATATGTATTTTTTTTTCGCTTCGACACAAGGCCATTGTTATATAATACAGTAGATAATTTTCCGGTACGGAGGAAAGCCGTTTCGAGAATTGACGTGTCTTTGTCGAAATTTTGAACTCTTTTCGCGTTTGCACTTCAATTAAAATATTTAATTGGGATTGAGCTTAATACATATATATATATATATATATATATATATATATATATATATATATATATAGAGAGAGAGAGAGAGAGAGAGAGAGAGAGAGAGAATGTTAAATTTCATGACAAAGAATCATTTAACCCTTTAACTGTTTAATTTTGTTTCGAAAAACTTTTTCTGCCTGCTTAATTATTTTCCAGCGAAGACGAGTATACTCGACATAAACAGAGTAAAATGTTTCTGCCTATAAAAGTAGGCAATTATGATTAAAAATCAAAAGTTGCGTGTTGGTTTTTTTAGAAAATATATATTTTTATTCGTTGTTAACAAACAAAATTTATTTCATTGATAAAAAAAATACACATAAAGATAAAATTAAGGCATTATAGGAATGAAAACAGAAGCAATAAAAGACCAACTGAATTTCAAGAAATCTAAGTTACAAAACTAAAGATTTAAATTAATATTTAAAATAAATTAATTAAAATTAAGATTTAAATTAAGATTTAATTAAAGATTTAAAGTTTTGTAACGGTACTTCCCCAGAATTTGTTATTTCAGCTTAATACAAGCTATTGTGTATTAAAATAAATAAGGTTGCCAGACTAACGAATATTCTAAAATGTACATTTTTTAAAAGATCTTTATTTGCCCTTTTTCAGGGAAAAAAAATTAAAGTTGATTCGTTTAATAATAATACGAATGCGATTTTTTTATCTTCACGACGAGTATACTCGACATTATGCGAAAAATTTTCGTTTCGCTGTGACGAGTATACTCGACATAAACAGTTACAGGGTTAAAAAAACGCCATAATAATAATAAAACATTACTGATGAAATTTGAATATTAATTTGTAATTTATAAAGTATTATATTTATTTAATTTTTTTCCACGTTTGTATAGGGTGTTTTTTGAACGTGATAAAGCTTTAAATTGAATATAAAAAGTTCTATCCAATATAAAAAAACACTCTTTATCATACATTTATATATATATATATATATATATATATATATATATATATATAAAGAATTAATAAATATAATCAAGACAATAATTAAGATATCAAATAATTTCAGCCTTTATTAATTTCAATTAAAATTTAAACCACGAATTTTTAAAATTAGCCATCATTATATAAAAATAGATCTTAAAAAATACTTATTTCCATTATTAATTATTTTATTTCTATAAATATGAGATATAAACTAAGAAATTTCAACCTAGTTTTGAAAATATTTTTTTTGCCTATTTTTTAGTAAAATTTTAAAAATTTAATCATAAGTTTTAATGAGGTTCTAAAAGAATAATTTAAAAACTCATTAAAACTCAAAGAACATCAAAATTGCTAATTATTTATTGTAGAGTAATTTATTGTAACTAATTTCTGTTTAATTAAATAATCTTATTGAAATATAATTATTTAAGAAAATGGTACTTCAATAAAATATTATTTGATAAATGATAAAGAATTAATAAATATAATCATGACAATAATTAAGATATCAAATAATTTCAACCCTTGTTAATTTCAATTCAAATTTATACCACGAATATATATATATATATATATATATATATATATATATATATATATTTGTGTGTGTGTAAGTTACTCACTCGTTTAAAGAGTAGGAGTAAAGCAGAGTAGAGCCATCGGTATTATAATAACGTAAGATGTGGATGATTCACAACGGTACGATAATAATCTCGTTGTGTTCGTCGTATCTTCGTCGACAATAATTCGTTTGTATTATTACGTGTTTATTGTTATGTATGTTTGTATGTATATATATATATATATATATATATATATATATATATCTCGACTGTTATTGTTATTCAAATTATTAATTCGAAAATTTCGCGTGGTTGTAATAAACCGCCATTTGCGGTTACGGTGCAGATAAAATAGATGTTTCTTGGACGCGTGCAAGAATGCTAAAACGCTTTTTGTCCTCGTACTGTTATTATGTGTGAAACTGAATGTCCAGTTGTAATTATATTGTGATTGTCGGTGAAATATCTGTATTCATTTTCAATGTATATTTATTTTTTTTATATTTCAATAGTTAAATAAAAAAAACGTTATTTAATTTTTATAAATGAATTAATTTTTTTAATTATATAAAAATGTCTTTCATTTATTTAATTTATATATAAAAAATATATTTTCCACTTAGTCAAGTATCAGATTATACAATAAATTAGATTTTTTGATAAATGTATCCTATTTTAAAACATAAGAAATAAATAAAATTTAATAGTCCTTAATTCAGTAGCTTCAAATCTACCTGATGGTAATATCCTTGTAAAACTAGTTATATCAACATACTAAACAGAATATCCCCAAGGAATTTAACATAAAAGAGGTACATACATACATATACATACAACAAACAAGTTCACAGAAATGAAACATGAAACTTGTGAAAAGTATATTACTGCAGATGAAATGTATTTTAAATTATATGAAATTCAAAAATTCGTTTTTTAAACCAATACTAGAAAATGTATGACTTCTATTTTATTTTTTTTCATAACAAACTATGTATAGGGTGACTCGAATAAATCTTAAGGGTAGTAAAGAGAAGTAAATTATATTAAGCAAATGAATGTATGTCTACATTCTTCAGTATTATTTAAGCCACTCAAGATTTAAATTCTATTCTATTTTTTCAATTATAATTTATATATAGGGTGGCTCAAATAAGTCTTAAGGATATTAAAAAATATTAAATGATAGTAAGCAACTAAATATATGTCTGAACTCTTTAGTCTCATTTAGGCCATTCTATATTTAAGTTCTATTCCAAAATGTTTTAATGATAAATTATATATAGGGTAGTCCAAATGAAACTGAAAAATAGTAAAGGATAGTAAATCATAGAAAGCAAGTAAATATTATTCGAAATCCTTCAGTCTTATTAGAATCACTCTATACCTAACTCCTATTCTAATTTTTTTATGATAAATTATATATAGGATAACTCAAATGAGAATAAAGATGAATAAATGATATTAAATGATAGTAAGAAAATAAATATATGTCAAAATCATTCAGTCTTATTTAGGCTTCTTTACATTTAACTCCTACTCTAAATTTTTTTCATGATAAATTATATATAGGTTAGCTCAAATAAGATTTAAGAATAATAAAAGATAGTAAATGAGTGAGTAAATAAATGTATGTCTAAATCCTTCAATCTCATTTTTACTAACGTATATTTAAATATACGTTAGTAAATATTTTTTATTAATATTTTTTAAATAAAAATTATTATTATTATTTTATGAACGTTATTTTCATAAAGGAAATTATTTGTTATTATGAATGAATTTAAAGCAAAAATATTTTATAAAATATTCGAAATCCTTCAGTCTTATTTAGGCTTCTCTATATTTAACTCCTACTCTAAATTTTTTCATGATAAATTATATACAGAGTAGTTCAAACGAGATTTAAGAATAATAAAGGATAGTAAATAAGTAAGCAAATAAATGTATGTCTAAATCCTTCAATCTCATTTTTGCTATCGTATATTTAAATAATATTTTTTAATAAAAATTATTCGTTTTTTATGAACGTTATTTTCATAAAGGAAATTATTTGTTATTATAATAGAATGAATTTAAAGCAAAAATATTTTATAAAATATTCGAAATCCTTCAGTCTTATTTAGACTCCTCTATATTTAACTCCTATTCTAAATTTTTTCATAATAAATTATATACATAGTTCAAACGAGATTTAAGAATAATAAAGGATAGTAAATAAGTAAGCAAATAAATGTTTGTCTAAATCCTTTAATCTCATTTTTACTATCGTATATTTAATTTTTTTTTAAATAAAAATTATTATTCATTTTTTATGAACGTTATTTTTATAATAGAAATTATTTTTTATTATAATAAAATAAATTCAAAACTTGTATATTTTATAAAATGATATAAAAACACATACATGTATGTATAATATATATAGGGTGTCCCATCAGAAGCACACAACTTAATTTTTAAATAAAACACATCTTTTTTTTGAGTGAGCGATGATTTTTTTAATTACGATGAGTGTGCGCTCCTGAAGGAACACCCTATATATATATATCCATTTGTAAGATCGAAATTTATGTTCGTCCAATGATACCACACAAAATTGATTCGAAATCACAAGAACGTGTTCTTGAAACGCGTCAACGCCACGCCGCCACCCCCATCCATTGTTACAAGACGCAGATATCAAAACTTACGGCCATCGCCGTTATTACAGTCGTTCCCGTTCCACGTTCCCGTCGACTGAAGAAACTTTACATATTAGCATCACAATACACACGCCGCGTGCATGTAACAACGAAACTGTGTACAGACAGCGATAAAACACATGTGCCGCACAGCGAGCGTTGTTCATCACACGCGACCGCCACAAGTACGTGGTTAATCAAAATTCGCCAACGCCAGCGCGGAAGTGGCCGCCAAGTCGAGTGGCTCCTTCATAGGATACACTGGCGTGGCCCTACAACGAGGCCCGACGATAAAGCGACGAGCACGACGGCACGTGTGAAACGACACACAGACAGTAAGTGGATTCGATTCCGGTCGAAACTGCGAGGCTAGGAGATCGATTCCGGATAATAGCGAAAGAATAATGGAAATATGGATACAGAGATCGAATACTAAAAGTCTTTATGTACTCGATGAGTACGATTTTGTTAATAAATTGTAATTTATTTGAACACAAATGAATTTTCACCTCCAAACATCACAATTTGTTAAAAAGTGTTTTCATTATCACTTATTGTTTACTTTGGTATTTATAACAATTTTTTTTTATAAAATAAGTTTATTTTTTCTAACTGAAAAATTGTCAAGATTTTCAATAACAACAGAACATTTTTATAAACATTATTTATTTAGTATATGGTCATCCAAATGTAACGCCTAAATTTGTGTTTTATTAAAAAAAAAAAAAAATTATACACATGTTTCCCTATACATCACTCTATACACATGTTTCTTATTAATAAAACACAAATCTAAGCGTCACATTTGGCTAATTTACTTTTATACAAGTGAATCACTCATTCAACAAATTATCGCTTGAATAAAATTTCAATTTTTTTAATTTAAAAAAAATATTTTCATTTATTATAACTTAAATAATCGCCATACGAATTTAACAATAAATTAGTTTTTTTTTTCAATTTTTGACTTAGATCATTTTCATAATTACTGGTCATATCTTCTAGTGTTAGAATAATAAATTATTTTTGTAAAAGTAAACTTTCTACAGTATTAAAACAAGTAGTACTCAATATGTTTTTTCATAATTAAAAAATGATATCATGTATAAAAACAAGACTATTTAAGTGCAACAAAAACACAAACGTCAATTCAACTGATCCGAAAAGAGAAAAAAAATCATATATTCTTTAACGACATCGAAAGTATCAACATTGATTCAACTCGAAATGAGATGAGAATTATAAACGATCATCGTCCACCCACCCAGACGATATTTTCATTCCTGTGAAAAATGTGTGTGTTTTTTTCCCTCCAGTCCGTACGAAAGTGGATTTATAATGTACGTATTATACAATACGACGGGAATATCGTACGATCCGAATAAAACATTAAAGAAAAATGTACTTTAACACTGAAATATCTGAATTTTATATCGGAGCGAGAGCCATTAATGTCCGTTATTTACTGTGAAATATACCATTCACTTGTTGTTTGCTATGCAAACAGACGACGATGAGTTAAATGTTCTATGCTAGAAGGATTGGAACTTTTTTTTCCTCTTTTGGTTTATAATCATTTTAATATTATTCTTATATATATATATATACAATAGAGGGCAAAACTGAATTCATAACTCAAACATTTTTGTTAATATTAAAATATTTTATTATCAAGAACCAAATTAAATATTATTATTTCATATTTTTATAGCAAATATATTAAGTAATTTATTTACAAAATTTAAAAAAATCAGCCTAAAAATAAAATATACAACGCAAACAACTTTATAATCTTTATTTATCCACTTTTGCACTTTGCAATTTCGGTTGATTTAGAAAATTCCACATTTTCGATACTTTATGAATGTTATTACATTTTTTTCAGTCGTATTAAAGCTAATCAGTGCATTTGAAGTGTTTTCTTAAGATTTAAATAATTAATATTTTAAAAAATTAAAAAAATATCAGTTGATTTAAAAAATAACATCGTTCCTATGAGCAATAAGAAGTTTCTTCAAGAATAATTGCTGATATTAATCTCAAATATTATCTAATTTATATTATAAAAGTTTCCAAGCAAAAAATATAGAAAAATACGAGTTCCAATACTGTATTCGAATCGAACCAGCGACACAAAATAAAACGATTCGAGCAAAGATTGTTTCACGTAAGCTCTAGTCAAATTTATGTAGCTGTTTTCGGAACATTTTTACGTAATATTTTATCTTTGTTTTTACGTTCGCGGCCGTACAGAATAAATCCGTACCGGATATTCACTACTTTTTCCTCTTGATTCTTGTAACGGCACGAATGTGTCTTTTTTTACGAGAATAGATACGGGTCAGTGGTTCAGATACGTCCTGTCTTCGAGGTTACTGTTCTTGGATGTGGTTTATGAACATATTTGTGTATGTACGTATGGTATTTTTTTTTGGCAGGTGTCGGGTTGAATGTAGAAATATCGATGCGAATTGGAAGATTGTTGTTTTAAAATAGGATAAGAGATTCGAAAAAATAAAATAGATAAAAAGAGATATGTCGAAAAAATAACTTTATATATATATATATATATATATATATATATATAAATATAAAGTGTACAAATATGATTCCGCCGTTCACAAATAGATGGTTGTATCTTTATGTTAAGATCAAATACTCAACTGCCACCTATTATATGTTGATGTGCTGTGAAAAATCTTCAACATTTAATTTTTCATACGTGATATAAATGTAAAAACAATTTTTTGTGCACTAAAAATGTCTAATTTTGTATCAATCAAAAAGCATATGTGGTAATTTTTACTTCATTACTTTATTTTAAAGAAATCTACTACTGAGAGTCATCGATTACTTATGGAAGCTTATGACAAACATGCTTTATCTAAAAGAACATCTAGAGAATGGTTTTAACATTTTAAAAGTGGTCATTTTGGTGTGAGTGATAAAGAGCTTAATAAAATACCAAAAAAAATCCGAATGAAGAATTGTAAATATTATTAGATGAAAATGACACTTAAACACAAAAACAACTCGATTAATCATTGGGTGTTACACAAAAAACATTTCTGATCGTTTCCATGCAATGGAAAAAATTCAAAAAGAATTAAAATGGGTGGCACATGAATTGAAAGAAAGAGATATCAAAAGGTGAAAAATAACCCTTGAAATGTTGCTTACACGATTTGAAAGAAAATTGTTTTTGTATCGAATTATCACTGGGGATGAAAAATGGATTTATTTTGACAATCCTAAACGCAAAAAAATATGGGAGATCCAGGCCAAGCACCAACATCGACTGCAAAATCAAATTTTCATTGGAAAAAGGGCATATTGTTTATTTGGTGAGATGAGAAAAATGTGATTTATTATTAATACCTGGTCAAAAAATTATTTCTGATCGCTACTGATAACAACTAATCAATTTGAATCGTGCATTGGAATAAAAATAACCGGAATGGACCAATAGACATAATAAAATGATTTTGTTGCACGATAAAGTTAGACCATACGTTGCCAAATCAGCGAAAGAAACATTAGAAACACTTGGCTGAGAAATCTTACCCCACCCTCCGTATTCACCAAAATTTGCTTCTTCTGATTTTAATTTGTTTCGGTTAATGGCACACTCACTTTTAGGGCAGCATTTTAATTCTTTGAAGATGTTAAAAATTGGCTTCATGGATGGATTGCATCAAAACAAGAATTTTTTTTTGATTGAATTCATAAGTTACCAAAAAAATGAGAAAATATTATATCTAATGATGAATATTATATTGAAATTTTTTTTCCAAAATAAACGTGTTTTTATAAAAAAAAAAACTGTTGAGTCATACTTGCACATCTAATATCTACGAGGATAATATTTGTTTGAAAATGTTACTTAAATCACCAAATATATATAAACATCAGACTGATTCATCCTGAAAGAAGTTGAAAATCTATAGAGGATCCATTATAATACAACATCAAATGTAATGTACGATATTTAACGCACCGTGAACGTAATGACTAGTAGCAGGTACGGACATGGGAAATAGAAGGGCGTCGGGAAAATTACACCCGGAGTGTATGGGGCGGCGTACGACTAGAGATACGTAAGAACGATGCCGGGCGGAGGTCTTGCTGATGGCGTGGGGCCACGTCATTTAGCTAATGGTTTCCTGAATGCTAATTCGAAGTTATATACGTGAGAATATCCGTACACATACACATAGATGTACATGTGTGTCTATATCCTTTTACATAACAAGACGATCTCGTTCATTCTTCACAACTTGATGATTGGAATTCATATAACAGGGATGTATTTTCACTCGTATGACGAATAACAGTATGGAGTAATTTTCAAAGAAATAGTAGAGGTGGAATGGTTTTGGATTTATTGAGATATTGCAGGTATTTGTATTATGATGGTTTTAATTTTATGAAAAAGATTAATTAGTATTCTTTTAAAATTACTAATTTGTAAAATATGATAATTTTTATTTAATCAAAATTGAAATTTCTTAAATAAAAACACACAGAATGTGCCTTTTGAAATTAAAACACACACACACACACACACATATATATATATATATATATATATGCATATTTTACAAAAGTTTTTATTATTTTAATTTTAAGTATGAAATAAATATAATTTTTAATTCATTTTGTATTTCTAAAAGAGGTACTAAAACATTATTTGTAAAATTTTAATATAAACTTAAATTCAATATTTCTGTTTTAAGATTATTTTTGTGTACTTAAAAATAAATGGCCTTGACATCATGTATTTAAAAAAAAATTTGTTAATATTTAAAAAGAGAGGATGGAGAAGAGAAAGGAACAGAAATATGAATAGTAGACAATTTTATATTTTGGTAATATTTGTATGATTAATAATACGTATACTAATATATTTTACAACATGTTTTATTAATTCAATAAAAATGTGAAAATTATATTTATTTAATTTTTTTTAAAAAAATAAATATAATTTTCATATTTTTTTAAAGAAAATTTATTTATTTTTTTAAGAAAATTATATTTACGAATTGTTTATAGTTTTCAATTTATTTTGTATTTTTAAAAAAGAACTGAAACATTATTTCCAAAATTTTAATATTAATTTAAATCCAGTCTTTCATTTTTAAGATTATTTTCATGTGTACTCAAAAATAAAATACTGAAAATTATTCAGTTTGAAATAAAGGAATTTGTCAACATATAGAGAGAAGGTGGAAATATGAAAAGATAGTAATATTAAAAGGAGACGATAGATCAAAAAAATCATTATAAAATTGCGACCGAGAGACACAAAGATCAAAAAAGAAACCTTATAAAAATAGAAAAATAAAATTTTAAAAAAAGTAGAGTTGAGGGTTAGATGAGATTATTTGAAGTCCGAAAACAATAAAAGAACTCTGGAAAAACATTACAAAGAGACAATCTTATCCGATAAGTCTTTCACCCAACAGTAGATTCATATATAGGATCATCCAAATGTGACGCCTAGATTTGTGTTTTATTCAAAAGAAACATGTGTATAGGGTGATGTATAGGAGACGTGTATAATTTTTTTGTAATAAAACACAAATCTAGACATTTCATCTGGATGACCCTATATATTTTTATAATAATATGATTGTATATAAACATAAGTATTTATAAATTTTGATTTCTGTGATTCTTAAGTATTAAGTGTACCTGTAAGTAATATCGTTTTTTTCAGTGTCAAAACTTCACTCGAGGAATATTTTATTTCAAAATCATCCCCATTTTACAAAAAGGAATTCCCTTTTTGTAAAACGACATTACTTATGAGTACACCTAATATTTAATATCCATACAGGATATTTTAAATAAAACTGAAGGATATAAATTGTGATTAAAGTTTACACTCTCTAGTTTCATTTAAGTCATCGTCTATATTTTCTTTTCCTAATGGGGTTTTCATTTTAATTTAATAGACAAATTATAAAAAACTTTCATACATTTTATATTTCTAAAATTTTATTTATAATTATTAAATTTATTTAACACATCACTTCATTTATCTGTTGGTTTTAATAATAAATACAGATTATTCTCATCTATATCCAAAAAAATTGACTTGAATTTCTTGTTTTTTAAATGGTGTTTATATATATATATATATATATATATATATATATATATATATATATATATAAATTTCGTAATACAAACTCATTCGATAATTTCGTCGAGTATTGAACGTGGTAAATGATCCCTTGCATCCAATAAACGTGCACGTTGCGATGCTCATAGCGGAAATATCGTAGCTCCTGCCGCATCTGATGCATATCGCCGGAGCATCGGATCGTCCGTCGAGGAAATGCACGACGAAGCGGAAACCGGCCTTCGAACGCGATATCCAGATTAAAGAATTTACCTATTTGCCACTAGCTATAGCTCTTTGATATTTACAAATTACATGTTCGACGTTCGATAATGGGATTGCCATACAGAAGCTCGATCGTCAAACGACGCCGTCGTCGTCGACTACGGAACTCGCTCTTTTTTAATATAGACGATGGTGATAGTACATCATTATATATTGTATATTCGTTTATACACACACATAAATCCACTTTATATAAAATTCATAAATAAAACTATGTATATTTTTATTCACTAGTTGAAGTCTTATTTTAAAATCATATTAAGAGAAATGAAAAAAAATAATCTGTTAAAAAGATTTTATGAATAACAATTCTTTACTTTGCATTTAATTTATAATATGTCTTTATTTCTCAAATTATATTTTATAACAATTTGAAAAATCTAGTATTTATATAAAAAATATCATAGATTTTTATTAATTTTTTAAATACCAAAATTTCACTCTATAATTTTTATTGATGGTAGTATTATGATTAAAATATATATAAATACACCAAGATATTCAATAAATTTAAGGATAATTTAATAAAAATATAATTTAACTGAATTATTTTCAAATACAACCTAAAATAATCACAATTGGTGAATTTAGTTTTATATAAGTTAATTAAAAATTATAATAAAAAAGGATGGTTGTATTATTGAATTATTTTTTCAAATAAAATATAAACATACATTTATGTATTTTATAAAAATCTACAAATATATTAATCATATCGTTAATAAGAGATTTAAAAAATCAAAAAAAAAATAATAAGTGTTTTTCAATAATTGCTTCAGAAGTTTAAATGGGAAAAAAATAAAAAATATTTAATTAATTAGTTATTTAATTTTTTTTATTTTTAAGCATATTCTATGGCATTAAAGATGGAATAAAATTTCACTTATATGACTACCACGACTTGCTTAACATAGTGCATCATTTTAGTCCAATTTTAGTAATTCGTTCACATAATTATGATCCAATTACATTAATTACACGTTCAAAATTTTTTTAATACTTCTGTTTGTAATTTATCAGTATAAACCAATGATCTCAGATAAATCTACAAAAAATAATGCAATGGGGTTAGATCACATAATTTTGTTGTCCATTTCGTGAAATAAAGGACTCATTAAACTTTTTTTCAATAAGTCTATTGAAGTTTTCACAATTTCTAAGCATTGTTTAAGTGTTAAACTTTCAATGATAATTTTCCAAACTATACTGAGTTGAAATGTCATAATGAGTTTAAAAAATTCAAACATGGCTACCACCAGCTGTCAAAGTTCTGATATTCTTATTGGAAAACTTTTTTTTTCAAAATAAATGTTAATAACATTTAATATAAATATATTGAATATATTTATGTTAAATTTAATTAAAATATTTGGAAGTTCTGCAAATTACTGTACATTAGAACGAGAGTAGAAGAGAGAGAGAGAGAGAGAGATAGTTATCCCTTAAATAGAAAATATGTAAATCGACATATTCGCGCAGCTGTCTGTTTTCGAAAGTCATAACAGTTTACAAACAAAATATAATTCGTTTAATGATATGCAAGCGTTTTTCCACAACAAACAAAAATGTTTCGAGCAGTTTTCGTCGCGCGGATAACAGTTAATCCGATAACTCTTGAAAACTCATCAGATTTCTCAAAGCGTGAAATCTGCGTTATGAACAAACTTTAATTGTGAACTATCAAACGCCATTAATATTAATACCGTAATATATTTCTCCGACTCTGCACCAAATTGAATATTTTAATTCGTAAACTTTTGCGCGAGTTCGAGTTGCAGCGCGCGACGCGACCGAGTCGCCATTTCCTGAGTAAAGATTTGTCTTTTATAGAAATGTTTTTTTTTATTTTGATTTTACGTCTATCTAATATATTTCATTCGACGATTTATGTTTTCAGTGATAAATATTTTACTAGTGGCGAGCATTCTTTTAAACATTCAAATAACTTTCACTGAATTTTCAACAAAAAATACTTTCTGGATAAAACATTTCATCATTTTAAATTTTTACACTATAATTGTTTAGATTTAATTCTGTAAAAATAATCACCTACACGAAAATCACATTGCTTCATTATCCACTTTATTAATAATATACATTTCGACAGCCATTCCATCATTACAAAAACTACTACATACAAAAATATATAGTCTCTTATTAACAAATAACGAAGAACACAACACTTAAATAAAATCTTAAAATACCAATTCATTTTAAAATTTGAAATTAATTTTCAAAAATATTTATATTTTTATTTTTTTTTTTTAAAAAAAAAACAGGAAATTATTTTCACTAGCAAAATGAAATTGTTTGTGTGTTAGTACTAGAATATACATTATTTTTATTAGAAAATTTGAAATTTCGTTTATAACTACAAAAATTTATTCAATAATTATTAATTATCCACTTTATCAGGTAATATGCATTTTAATGACCATTACACTACTACAAAAACTACAACAAATAAATTAATAAACTCTCTTATTAACGAATAACAAAGAATGGAACACTTTTATCAAATTTTATAGTAATAATTCATTTTAAAATCTGATTTTATTTTTTAAAAGTGTTTATATTTTTCTTTTTTCAAAAAAAATAACAGGAAATTATTTTTCGTAACAAAATTAGATTTTTAGATATAAGTACTACAGTATATTTTACTTTGATTAGAAAAATTGGAATTTCATTTGTAACTACAAAAATTCTCTTCTATTAAGGATGATTGGCGAAGTTGTAATTCGTTATAACTAACCAGAAATTTTATTGTGATGTCATGATGTGTGTGTTTGTGTGTGTATGTATATACATATGTAGAATTCTGTATCTAATTTTGCGTAACATAATTTGCCCGTTAATTTAAATCAACGTAACAAACTGATATAAAAATCACGACTCATTTACTGCGTTGCAGATAAGATATAAGAGTCCATCTTTTTGATTATACGACCCGTTGTGATCATAAATACATTTGAATCGATTCGGTTTGACGTGAAAATCGTCGACAATAATACGTCGAATAAATTAAATATCGCCAGCCGAACACATTTTATATGCAATCGCGTTACATAAGGTACATTTCCGACAATAAAAAAGTCAATATTTCCGAATTTCCATACGGATTAACATTATTGCCCGCTCTCTGGAACGAATTAAATTTGTTCAGATGCAAAATCAGCATCGAGTTTGCCGACTTCAGCAACAAAACCGGCACGGCCGTCGCCGTCGTCGCACGCCACAATGGCATCGACCCCTCATTTGCGAGAATCGAGTCTCTCGCACAACCCCAGAGGGCGGACTTGTTGCGTGCGACACTGCCGACATTGAGGGTCGTCGGCGGTGTACGTTCTGTTGTTGTGTACCGTACTGTTTGTTTATTGTGTATGCCGTTTTTCGAACCCCTCTGACATAGAATGACGCACCAGGCTGACATAGTCATCATCAGCTGCCTCCGGTTCTCTCACCTGCCAGGATCGACGGTATCGAACAGCTGACCCCGCGATCAAGGGATCGACTCAACTCATATACACAAATATATATATATATATATATATATATATATTTGTGTATCACACACATAAACATAGATTGGCCTTCAAAATAGAAAATAAATTGAAACTGTGCGATATGTAGCGTACACAATGACAGCAAGGTAATTTCATCTGTCCAATCATTACTCGTTTTTTATTAGGGTACTGTGTTGTAATGGTAGTTTTGAAATAATTTCTCATATCTGACTACTGTTTTATATTAAGTGATTAAAACTGTCAACATAACATTTCCTTCTGGTTGATTTATATATGTGAAATTCCTGGAAATGTTTTAATACAACCCTCAATAAAAAATCATGTGACATTTTGTAGAAAAAAATAATACCAATAATCTAAAACTGATTTTTAAAAATAAATCGGCATTTTTTTACAAAAATAATTCATTTAGTATCAAAAAAAATATCGAATTATTCAATAATTAAATTGTAAATTTTGATATGGAATATTTTCATACCTCATTAATTATTTTACTGATATTTTAAATCCCCATATTTAATGAAAATTCGGTACACAAATACTCCATTTTGGATCTTATGAACGTCACGTGTTGAAGATTAATTGATTGAGAAAAATCCAGATATACAAAAAAGGCCAAAAGTAGACCTATGGATAGATGGAATAGATTTAAGAAAATTCATCAAAATAGATTAGAATAGAAATTAATTGTATCAGTAGAAGTGGAAAATTTTAAGAAAGGCCTTCATCTAACAGTGGATATAAAAAGACTAAGTTTTTTTAAGCGTGATAGAAATTAAAGCCCTATCGAAAGTTCTATCTAACCTAAAAAAACACCTCCATATGTATGTATAAATAAAGATATGATAAAAGTATTTTTTAGGTTTGATAAAAATTTCTATAGGGATTAAATTTAATATTTTACGCTTAAAAAACACCTATATATATATATATATATATATATATATATATATATATAGAGAGAGAGAGAGAGAGAGAGAGAGAGAACATATAATCTGTTTAAATAAATTATTAATATAAAAATAATAAATCTGGAAAAACGATTTTCTTTAAATCGTGCAATTCATTATTTTAATTATATTGTAGTTCGATTTCTAGGAAAATATTTAAATTTTTAATTTATAATAACACATCTAAATCATTTCAATCAATTCACAATAATTCTAATAGATGCTTATAAAAATATCAATCAATTGTATTTTTTAATAATGAGTATATCATTTTAAAATCTGTTTAAATAGAAAAAGACTTAAAAGACTCGAAATAGTTTACAGTCAAACGGAATAAAACTTTTACAATATGAATATTGAATCGTGAAATGATTACTGGATTTTTCGAAAAACATATCTAAATCCTATCACATCCGTATCAGTTTTCATATAAAACAACAATACGAATCTATCACACAACAAAGATAGATATTTTATTTATTTGTGGCATCGGGTATCGAACCGTTTTTCCCACAAACAAGCGAGACACTCGTGCAAATTTCATCGGCACGACTTTGTTGCGAACAGCTGACGAGATGCCTGTTGACTGGGTAAGTTCATAAATATAATATCAAAAACAGTACGCCGGGGGTGAAAGTATAGAATTATAAAACGGGTAATTACACGTTTGATAATTTTTTATTCTCTTGTATGAATAACGTATACATGTATCTTCGTACTAACAGGATATTGACAATATTTGAAAATTTAATTATTATAATAGACGAACTACTGAACGGAGCACGGGATGAATGAAGAGACTATGGATAGGTTTTGAAAGATGGAAACGTCTACGTCGTCATCTATTCATGATGGTATTCTATTCACCGATGTGCTAATTATATTGATAATCGTGGAAATTCACAAATGTTGTGGATATGTGAACGAGGGTGACCATATGGTGCAACTGGATTCGATGGAGTACGCTACTGATAAAAAATTCAATTTTGTCCTCTAACGCACAATATGTGTATATGTATATCTGTTGCACAAGATGTATATTTATTATATTAAATCAAAGTATAATCATTTATTCAAAAATTAATAATAAATTATAATTTTCTATTTTTTTAAAAAAATAAGAAAAAATTAAATTATTTTTTTAATATTTCACAAAATACTATGTGGGTTCTATAGATAAACATATATTGTAAAAAAAACAATAAATAAAAAAATATGTAAGTGTAAAATTGAAAATTAGACATTTAGTTAAAATCAAAATAACTATGCTATCAAACTAGTAATGAATATTTATTATATTAATATTTATCTACCCAATTTCTACTTAATATTAGGAACTTAGAAAAGTTCTTGCTAATTTTTGTATATCAACATTCTTGAATTTTTTATGGCATCAACTAATGGCTAGATATATCAATTAAATCGAATTATAAAATAAATCCTCTGAGTTATTTAATCAGTGTATTTTGACTAATGAACATCAGTCAGTATTTTTTACTCATTTAATATGGTTAACAAAAAAAATATTCATACGTTTTAGTTCCAACGAATCGGAAGCATTTCGAAATATTTAATGAAATTTGGAGAAGATGCAGTAAAAAACAAATTGTTCGTAACTGGTTCTAAAAATTTACTTTGGGTGATGAGACCCTTGATACACCTCGATGTAGAAAATAAACTTTGTTTAATGATAAATATTTGAGAATAGCAATTGAGACGAATTATAAATTTACTTATTGAGAACTTATCACTATATTTAATGTAAGTGAAAAAAAAAACATAAAATCATATCTAGATCAGCTGGAAATGAAGTGGAAGTTCTCAAAACAATTTGAGAAAAACTGCAACGACTTAATATATGCTTTTCTTTTCTCACTCGAAAAAACAAACAATTTTCCAAACGAATTGTGATATGTGATGAAAAATGAATTATGTACTCCAGTTATAAGAGGTCTCATTATTGGTCACCTCCAGATAATTCGTTGACTTAGGTGGAATTTTGCAGGAATTATTCCCAATGATTTTTTTAAATGGGAGAAATCATTACTGCCAGCATCTACTGTGACCAACTTTAACATGTTTAGGAAGAATTACTAAAAAAACAGCCAGTATTGACAAACAGGAACAAATTTCTATTTTTTAAGATAACATTCGCCCTCGTGTAGAAAAAACAACTTATAACGAAATAACGAAATTTGGAAAGGAAATAATGTTCCATTCTCCATATTCAACAGACCTCTCATCAACATATTTCCACTTGCTCTTCAGTCTAGACAACCAAATGGCAGAAAAACAATTCAATAAGTGATTTGAAAAAAGGAGTGTCAAGTTTTCTCTTCAGTAAAACTCAAGATTTATAAAAATGGTATAAATATATTATTTAACCACTGGAAGAAGATTTATATTTTGATGAATAAATTTAATTTAAATCAAAAATATATTTATTAAAAATTTTTGTACAAAAAAACAACATTTTTTCTGGATACCTGGTATATATATATATATATATATATATATATATATATATATATATATATATAATTATAATGCCTAATAGCTTAAAATCATTGACTAAAAATACATTTTCACTAAAACGATTCAGTTTAATGAAGAAAAACAACTTTTTAATTGCTTGAAACGCAATTTTCTTCTAACAACAGTTTTTAAAACTTTCAGATTCGTGCGTATCGTTTTTCATTTTATTATAATTGAACTCAAATTATAAGGCTATCGACCTTAAGTAGATATCTGCAAGATTTTGGAAATACATACATACACACAAATACATATATATATATATATATATGTATATATATATATGTAATGAAATATTTCAGTTGATAGCACACCTAAGTCATTAACACAACTATTTGAGCTTTCGTGAACCGTAGTTGCAATATCGCGTGCAAACAGACGTGTGTCAATCTAAAATAAATAGATCCATTACTTATAATTCAACATCGGAAGATATAAACTGTACCTTTGTTGAAAAAGAACCATTGTTTCGGAATTAAATATGCCGTACGTGCGTCGTCTTTATCTAAAACTCGTCACGTTCAGCGTTCCGAAAATAATGTGAGATCAGTGTAATTACATACAAAATTCTTCGCTATCGGAATACGCGTCCGTCGCGAAAACTTTACAGTTTTAACTGATTTTATAAAATCCGTAGAGCGTTCGAACGCCGCGCCGCGTCGACAAGTGAAACGGAAAAGCGTCACAAACAATGTTGGACGTTTTTCGTGCGTCTGTTATATTTTTTTTACATTCTGTTTTGTTTTCACGACGAAAACGGTTCTTTAATAATAACAGGAAATGTTAACCGTCTAGGTATTTAACACATCAACTGGTGGTTCGTGAAAATATTGAACTAACGACGTTCATTAAATTTAACATAAAATAATAAACAAGTTCCGCGAAAAGCAAATATCTTTTGTATGTTTGTTTGTGTCGTTAACGATATCGATCGACGGTGAAAAAATGTTTCAGTTGCTCGAATGGACTTTTTACATCAGGCACGAAATGTTTGACTTTAATAAAAAATAATATTAAATACAAATACACATATACATACGTAGATAAACACACGTATTCACATACATACATGCATATATATATATATATATATATATATATATATATATATATATATATATATAAATGAAAAGGGATACAAAAAATAAAACCTTTTAGCTGTAGAAACAAAATGTCATTTAGTGTATACATATGGATGTAGTTGAGTTAAATATTTTTTAATATTAATAGTAAAAAATATTTTTTTTTTAAAAAAAACAGGTATTTAACGAATTTTCTCTAATGAGAATATTTTTGTAAATCTTTTGAGTGATTTTAAAATAATCTTAGTACATTTTCACAATGCTTTTAATCATATAAATCACTAAGTCTTAGTTTAAAAAAATATAAATGTTCAATTATCATTTATTGTCTATTTTATTTTCTAATACTTATTTTGATAAACATTTTAATTTCATCAAAATCATATTTTAATTAAACACAGCCATTAACAATTATCTTTTTAAAAATATGAACAATAAATAGATACTAATTTTGATGGAAAAACTTGTAATGTTATATATTTTTTTAATACAAACGATCAATGGTATTTTTTAAAAAAATAATCCCTATTGTTAATAAAAAGAAATGTTATTTTTTTACCAAATCAAAAATTAATTATATTTTCATATTAGTGTTTTTATAATTAAAATATTTTACCTTAATACTATGAAACTTTCTAAAATGTTTAAATATCATTTTTATATACATTTTTTTACTAATCATATTTTTATTTAATAAGAATAGAAAATAATAAATATTTTAAAAATAACCTTTAATAATAATAAAAAGAAATGTTGATTTTTTTGGTCCAATTGAAATTAATTCAATTGTATTTACATATTAGTGTTTATATAATTAAAAAATTTACCTTAATGCCATGAAATTTTCTTAAATGTTGAATTATCATTTATTACTTATATTTTTTTTGCTAACATACATTTTAATTGAATAATAATGTAATATTATACACTTGATTAAAATTTCGAGTCTAGAGGCTTATATTACAATTTTCTAATGATGTTTATTAATTTTATTTTAAACTTTTAACACATTCTTAAAATTTTCTGTTAAAAATGGAAGTGATTCAAAAATGTAAAGTAAAAAAGTATCCATGCTTAAAAACATCTATGAAAATGTAATTTTTATAAACATTTTTAAAGTTAATTTAATTTTATTCTTCTTAATACATTTTAAACACCTCCATTGAGAAAATCAGTGATTTGAAAATTTTAAGTAAAAAAGTGTAAACTTGAAACCCTCTATAAAAATTTAATTTTTAGTATTTTTTAAAACTTTTTTGAAAATTATGCCGTCATCGTCAAGAAAAAACTTCACATCAATATATTTATAAAAATAATTATTAATCCTTATGAAAAATTTGCTTAAAAAAATATAATAATAAGATAGAAATATTTTCATAAATCCACTCTAAGAAAAAGGTGTTGGTCTGTTGATTTATTTATTAATTTAAATCCTGAATAAAAATATGTTATAATTCTGAATTTTGAGAATATTGATATGGATGTTAAAAATTGATTATCAAAAAAAATAAACGATAAGTAATTATTAAAAAAAACTATAAAATATTTCATTGTTTAAATAAATTAATCAGTCGAATAAAATTTATAATTTACTATCTTACAACTCTGTATAATTTTTTAACCAAAATTAAACCTAAATTGTTAAAATATCTTAAATCAAATTTTTTGAAACAAATTTATCTTAACATTTTACTAATTTTCTTACACTATTTTTTACAAAACAATTAAAATATTTTTTTAATGAACACAACTTTAAAATGTATGTAATTACAGATGACTAAATAATTAAATCTACAAAAAAATATATGTATATACAATTATATGCATATGTATGTGTGTGCATGTACACGTATACTCTAATTATTAATATCAATTTCATTTAGCAACATTTAAATTAATTCGAAGACAAAAACAAGTACACTAACTTTAGTTTAAATTCAAATAATTCATAACCAAAAATTGTCTTTTCTCAACAGTAACTGAATGTAGAAATGAATTATGATTGCACATAGTCACATACAATTAGTTGAAAATATAATTACGTATTTTTTTAATACATAAGGATTTATTACGAAAACAGCTATAAATTGAACTGATAATTATTTTCATTTATGTATATTATCTATTTGTTTTACTTGAATATGTTACAATGAAATAAAAAATTGAGAATATATTTGAAATTATTGAATATACAGATGAAAACTTCCTGTCTTTTGCAAGTTCAAATATGGATTTTGTAAATTATTTTTATATTATATAAAAGAAGCAATAAAATAAATTTGAACATACATTTTTAGTATCAAGTTTTTTTCATTTTACTACCAGTTTTCGAAAATGAAATGTAAGGTTATACTAATTGTCAATTTTAAGAACGCCACTAAGTATTTTTGTCACTTAAATATGAAAGTTTTCTTTTATGTTTAGAAATAAATACGTAATATATAACAACAAAACTATGAAAAAAATGTACAAATTAAAAAAAAACTTACCGAAGCTCCAATCCTTCATATTATCCCACCTTCAGTTGAAATCACAAAACACAACACTACATTACACTTCACTATACTCTAAGACTGACGAACTCAAACTGAATTCAAATTTGAAACCACTCAACGATTTTGGGTAATACCAACCCAAGAAAAATAAATTTGAAATCTATGTTCACAGTCTCTGTTGACAAGTTCTTAAACGACCCAAAAATCGTTAAGTGGTTTTTCAAATTTGAATTCAGTTTGATTTCGTCAGTCTTAGAGTATAGTGAAGTGTAATGTAGTGTGAATAATCCATATATGTGTATGCAAGGATGGACATCAATACGTATTTACATTCACTTGAATATAAATTTAGAGATTGCTAATGTCGTCAATTTGACGTGTCTTGGTAGAAATAGGTATAGGTCATACTAATTATGAAGTTAAAGTAGCTAAGTGGAAATTGAATAGGAATATTTAACTGTTCTTATATTTCATTAAAAGTCGTCATAAAATTCTAGAACAATACATAAATCATATCGAAATTTTTAAGCACGAAATTTGAAAATCGTCAAAATGACGCTCTTGGTAGTTCTAGTGTTAAATAAATTAATCAGTGGAATAAAATTTATAATTTACTATCTAACAACTCTGTATAATTTTTTAACCAAAATTAAACCTAAATTGTTAAAATATCTTAAATCAATTTTTTGGAAACAAATTTATCTTAACATTTTACTAATTTTCTTACACTATTTTTTACAAAACAATTAAAATATTTTTTTAATGAACACAACTTTAAAATGTATGTAATTACAGATGACTAAATAATCGAATAAAATATATGGACAAAATTTTTCAAAATACTTCTAACCTAAATTGTCAAAGTACCTTAAATCAAATTTATCTTAACATTTTTCTATCTTTATTGTACTACACATTTAACAAACAATTAAAATATATTAATTTAATATACATGAATTTATAAAACATATATTTACACATGACTAAATAATTGATTAAAATATGTCGATACAATTTTTCAAAATACATCAAACCTGAATGGTTAAATTACCTTAAATCAAATTTTAAAATTTATCTCAATATTTCACTAACTTTATTGTACTAAAAATTTCTCACACTACAATTAAAATATATTTATTTAATGAACATGAATTCATAAAACATACATTCACACATGACTAAATAATTGATTAAAATATGTTATTGTCTGCACGAATAGAAAAACCAACAGCTGTTTTATCTCTCGTTACCAAGCATCAATCGCAACAGGGGTTAAAATGGGTTAATAAATGCATTAAATTAGAAAAGTGTCAAAAGTATAATTATGAATATGAATCATACATTTTTGCTGATAAATTGCTGAAACTTTAAAAATAGATTTTTATTTATTATATTTTATAAATGGTATATAAGCATATATATGTATATATATATATATATATATATATATATATATATATATATATATATATAAATTTAACTAATGGAACAATTTTCAATAGCACGAATTATTCAAGCTTGAACCAAAACGAAAAACTTTTCACATTGATCATAAACAACGGTGACTGTAAAGTTTTGAATCGAGTTTACAGAAAAAAATCAAAATATATTTTCAAATGTATATAGAGAGAACTGTGATTCGGATAAATTATAGCATTTATATGGATATATATATAAATTCATGTATATGTATGTATGTATGTATAAATGTTTTATGGCTGCGACCGCATTTCGTAGTCTCCTTACTAGGTTAATATTTTCCAACGAAACGTTCGTCGTCGCACAAAATGAATGTTATGTCGCTGAAAGACATGACTTAATGCCGCTGTACCACTGATGTAACACGAGTTTGAAATATTTCAACGTTTGTACTTTGCATGTGCATGTTGTGTTTGTCAAATTGTGTTTCGGAACGACTGGAACATAATGTCTTTTTCGACATTAAATTAAAATTTATTAACTAGTGAAATTACTGAATTGTACATATAAATAAACGGGAACTTACGGCCGACAAAAACCTCAGTTCGTATCTCGAACGTTCAATTTTCGAACATTACATTAATATATTTCATATTCAAGGAACTGTAGTCAGATGTATTTTGTTTATACACAAAGATGTTTTTTTAAGCCTAATAGATATTTCAATTGAATCCCTATAGAAAATTCTATCTAACCTAAAACACTCTTTATGATACCTTTATATTTACATACACAACAATCACACTTTTATATATATAAAAGGTGTATTTTAGATTAAATAGAAATTTTGATAGGGATTCAATTTAAAGTTCTATCACGCTTAAAAATTCTCTCTCTCTCTCTCTCTCTCTCTATATATATATATATATATATATATATATATATATATATATATATATATATATTTATGTGTGTATGTAGGTATCTATGTACATAAAGTCCCTCGAATAATGTCACAAAAAGGTTCCAAAAAATCACAAGTTGAAAACAACACAAATCAAATATTTACATATTTGATACAGGTATAGAAAAAAAAACATATTTCAATTCAATTTCAATTTATTCCTTATTTCGAGAAAATAATTTTATTTACTTTTATGGAATGTGAAATTTATTTCCATTTTATCAATATAATTTTTTTTTATCCCATGTATAACAAAAAATATGAATTTATATTTAATTAAATATAATTAAAACATTAATTAAAGAAATTTAATTTAATTTAATGTATTTTTCATTTATTTTAATTAAAAAGAAAATTGTTAAATTAAAATTATGAATAAAAAAACTCAACTGTAGTAAATGGGCATATATTTAAAATTCTTTTTTGAAAAGAGAGAAATATATGAACAACTAATTTCATTTTTTTTAAACTGAACATGGTTGGAAGATAAAATAATTTAGCAATTTTGAGATGTACAAAAAAGTAGAAATAAATATAATAGAAATAGGTAAATTGTTTGTTTATAATTTTGAAAAAATCATGAAAACTGTAATTCTATTTTCTTAAAATTTAATAAAGTTATTTTTTTAAAAATACAATGGTTGGATTGTAAACACAGAAAAACATCTTTATACTAAATCTTTCTATAAATATTAAATATTTTTTTACTTTACTTTACACAAATACATTTTTTACACAAATGGTTATTTTCATACAAATGAATTATCATCCTAACACCACAAAATATAATAAATATCTTGTAGTGTTGGAGATGATAATTCATTTGTGTGCAAGTCAATTCGTCACATTTTCAAAACAAATAATAAAAACAGATATATTTGATTAAAAAATCAATTAAAATAAAATTAAAAAATTATTCAATTTATTTCAAATTATTAATAATAAAAATAATTCATATTATAATTAATAAAATACTTAGAATTATTAATAGGAAATATGTGCAAATACAGAAAAATATTACTAGATTTTATTTCTTTTTGAATGTTTTCAAAATGAATAAAGAAATTGTTTGTGAATGAAACAAATTGCTTTTTTATACATTTAGGATGTAACCTGTTGATGTTATGAACAGTAAAGTTCTAAGCTAATGGAATTAGTTTTTTTTTTAGGATACTTAATTATATATATATATATATATATATATATATATATATATATACGTAAACCAATTTGAGGATTACTTAACAAGAAACGCCATAAATATAATCATCTTCCCTACACGTTTCCAAGCCTGTGTTATTTCAGTGAACCAATTATCATTCCCTATCGTCCGACGCAAATATTCTCACGCTGTCTGAAAAACGCACGCGACATAAACAGGGACTGCTGTACACTGGCGTACATATAATTTTCTACTCGAACGTAATGAACTTTTAAGAATAGTAGATTAAAACAAACAAAGCGCGACCGTCAAGTAGCAAATAAAATTAAAACAAAGGCCCTCTCGGTGTTACCATATCCGCTAATCGTATCCCGGGATACAACTAGGCGTGGAATAACAATAACAGAACAAGAAATGTGCAAATTAGAGAGACATTGCGAACGACAGTGGCTGGAAACACAACTGAAACGGCGGATGGGATAGAGACGGGACGTGTTATAATTTCACTTGTTACTGTATATTGGTTTCTGTACATTTTTTTTTCATGCCACCGGTCTCGGTTTCTTTTTTTTACAATACGATCCAACCGGTGGTTGGAACGAGACAAATGTATTTAATGTGTCGGGTGCGAGCGATGCGTCCTCTCTGTCGTACCTGGACGTCACGGATGGAATGATGAAAGAGGAGGGGTGAATAACAAACACACGGGTCGAGTATAACCTGTGGCGTATTGTCGCATTGTGAGTTTGTAGATTAGAATTGAGAGTGGTGTTTTGCTATATAAGTGTTAGGGGTAGGCGCAGAGACGTATTCGAAATGTTTCGGTTCATTGAATCATTTAATTTGTTTAAATTTTCAATTTTTTATATAGGAAATATATGAGGAAATAGTTTAATCATTTTTTGGTATAAATAGAGATGATTTTATTCAAGAAAAATTATTTTATGACGAATAAAAAAACAATAATGATTAATGGAAAATTTTATAAAATGTTATAGTATGAGATTAAGGAGTTACATTTGAATAAAAATTAATGAGCTACAATGCCAAAAATTAATTAGATTTTAATGATATTTTCAAATAAATTTGTTCAAAAAAAATCACTTATTTACTGTATTAAAATAATAATAATAATATTTTTTTTTGTTTCCTTATTCACATTTTATCTTTTACAAAATACTAGTGCAAGATATTTCAATTTATAGCTGAACATATGTTCAAAAAACTCAAATATCTGAATATTTTTGTTTACAGATAAAAATTCGATTATGAAAAAGAAATTAAATAAAAAAATAAATGTTTATTTTTAATATTTCTGTTGTTTGTATTTTATCAGCATAAAACAATGATTTCACATAACTCCACAAAAAATAATTCAATGAATTTAGATCCCACGATTTTGGTGGCCAATTGATGAATCCATTTTGTGAAATAATAAACTCATTAATTTTTTTTCTATTAAAGTTTTTACAATTTATGAGCGTTGTTGAGGTGTTAAACGTTTTATGATAATTTATCAAACTATACTGAGTTGAAATGTCAAAATTAGCTTAAAAAATTCAAACATGGCTGCCACCAGCTATCAAATTCTGACATTCTTGTTGGAAATCCCTATATAATATTATTTAGCAAAAGACATATATTTTTCTTAAATATATGAATTAAAATATTTAACAATAAATATTATTTTCAAATATGTTTTTATTAATCTATGCATATACCTTATATATTTTGTGTTTGATTTACCTGTTTCAGTGATTGAAATAATTCATACAATTTTTCAATAACAACATCAAATTCTTATTGTAATCATCAAATTTAATAAATACCATAATTGAATTAAAAAAGAGATTTTTTTTATTTCTTACCAAAAAACTATTTATATTTCATTTGTGAAAGATTGAAATATGAAAATGCATTTTAAAAAATATCTTCTATAAAATATAGATACAAAAAAATTAATTTATAATATTTTTAAATATTCATTAAAATAAATTTGTAATACTTGATTTATTTGACTAACTATTTTTTACTAGTCATTTTTTATTTTAGATAGTCGTTGAATTAATAAATCTAATAAAATTAATAATAAATGATTTATAAAATCTTATGTTGTTGTTATGAGGGATTGATTTATGTAATAAAAAATAAACAATTTTATAAAAATCTCTAAGAATTTACAATCCCAAATGTCAGTCTTTAAATTTATTTGCTTAGTCATTGAATTAAGGAATTAAATGAAATAAATAATGATTGTAAAACTCTTTAAGAGAATCTTATGATGTTGGTTTAAGGAAATCATTTACATACAAAATGAAATCCACAAATATTTTAATTAGATATATTAATATTTTAAAATACTGAATATTTTTAAAAGGAAACAACTTGTATTATTTTTGTAGAATTAAAATAATATCATAAAAATAATTTATAAAAGAGTATCTAACACACACATGTGCTCGTTAATTAAAATCATCAAAAATGAATTTAATTACAATAATGTAACTCGAAGTGAATTAAACGCATCGTCCTTTTCATTAAAAAAATATCACCTAATGCAATATCTATCAACTCGTTGACGATTCATCCACGCAAGCCCGGCACTGAATATTCAGCGACGAATTCTTAACGAGGGGGTTTGACCCCTCGCGATAAAAGCAGTGAATAGCGAGGGGACGTCGGAGACCCTCGTCAGCTGTTGCTGTTCCAGCGACAGATGCGGAGGACACCGTGACGAGCACACTTCTTGTTCCATTTTCCATCCCTGCCGCCGTTGCCTTCCAGTTACGGGTTCACGACCATGTGCCGCGCGCTATGTTTGCCCTGCCGGTGATTACCTTCGTCGGAAGGTCTCGCTCGATTAATACGGACGGAGATCGATAGTTCAAATGTACAACGAGCAAGAATAAAACATCGACGACGCGCGTGTACGTACATGTCGAGAATCTGATTACAGAAATTACGAATTTCGTTCAGTACGATCTTTATGGGCACGCCGATATGGTTTTTTTTTTTGATAGTTTTCGAAACCGGCGAACGTCGACGCCGCCAATGATGCTGACAGGTTGTGACGTCACTGATACGATTATGAATGTAAACATCGAGTGTAATCCTGATGTGTCCTTTTTATAACGCTTCGAAATTTAATATAAGAGTGCCTATTAAATGCTATTAAGTTGTCAGAGCAACATGGCTACATTTAATTTAGTAATATATTTCTTTGTAACATCACATGTTGCACCGTTATAATACACAGTACAATAAAGAACAAATATTAACAGTTGTACAACACAAAAGAAGTCTAGAAACGTAGTAAACATTCATATATAATCATTAATGAAATGAGAATTTTTAATCAAATATTACAAAAGTTTCAAAATCTATTTCACATCTCTGGATGGATTTTTTTAATTTCACATAAAGTCTTTTTTATATTAAAAATGGATATGAGAAATGAAAATTAAATAGAATTGTATTTTTGATCTTTGAATGAGAGAGAAGTATATAAAAATATTTTAATAAAATTTAATTCAGTCATTAAATAAAAAATATCTGATTTCCTAAAATACGTAGTTTAACAATAGATATCTCTGACATTTCAATTAGAAAATTCTTATTTTTTCTCTGTAATGAAAATACATCTTTACTCTTACAAATGTATGTTTTTATTTGTGGTTATCTTTTAAATTATCTTTCTGAGAGCATTTTTTGTCAAATCATGATGATTGAAAAATTTGTGTCATTTTCGAATATGAGTTCCCTCAAAGAACCAATACAGCGAAAATAGTTCGAAATATCAACGAAGTATTTGGGAAAGATGTGGCTAATGAACGAAAAGTACGTCGATGATTTGAGAAGTTCCATTCTGGCAAATTTAATCTTGAAAATGGAAAATTTAAGACTAAAATGAATAATGATAAACTAAAAGCTACAGTAAAAACTGATACAACTCAAACTACGCGTGAATTAACATCAAAATTTGGTGTTACTATTCCCAAAAAATTGGACCATTTGTAGGGAAACTGAAAAGATGGGTTCCACATGAATTAGACAAGCATCAGAAGTTAAATCATCTCGAAGCTTGACTTTCTTTATAGTGAATCATTTCTACATCTTATTGTTCTGTGTGATGAAAAATGGGTTCTTTTTAACAATTACAAACATTTAGCACAATGGCTGAATAAAAACGAAGTACCATAACATAATCCAGAACCGAATATTTAACAAAAAAAGCTAATGATGCCTCTTTGTTGGGCCAATAATAGTAATGTCCACTACAGATTCATGAAAACTGGCTGATCGATTACAAAGGATGTCTATTTTAACCAATTGGACAAAATGATGAGGGTGGTTGCGATTAAACATCAAAAATTGGTCAATAGATACAGACCAATCCTCTTGCAAGAAAATTCTCAATCACATGTCGCAAAAAAAATCTTCTTAAACTATAGGAACTAAATTTGAAGTCTAGTCTCTATCATCCATTGTATTTACCAGATTTTACACCAACTGACTAATCAGTTCTTCCAAGCAAAAATATACAATTTTCAACAAGCTGTGGAAAATTCCTTTCGTAATTTCGTCTCTCTCTCTTTCCAGGGTTTTTCGCTACTGATATAAATAATTTACCTTTAAAATGGCAGAATTGTGTCGATTATTTAAGTGGATACTTTGATTCTTGTTTGAAATATAATAAATCAAATTTTTCATTCCAAATCAGACATTTCATATTTAATAGATTAATATAATTAACGATATTTTTTGAAATAATAAAAATCAATTTTCAGTAATTAATTTTTAAAAATTACAAAGGATAAAACATGACGACTAATTTTGTATACCACTTATATATATATATATCCGAAAATAAATTAATAAGACATGTTACAATATTAATTTCACATACAATTATAGTATAAAGCAACTGACAGGGAAGACTCCAAAATAAAAATAAAAAAATAAATGATGTATATTGTAACCGTGTACCCTTCGTCGTACGCACCGCATGTTTCTCATTATGCTGTTTAACATCGTTAAATATAATTAATAAAATATTTAAGCACGTTGATAGCCATCAAACTGTTTGTAGTTATCAGCGTAACTACTGTTTTAATAAAAATATTTGTCATTACTGTAATTAAATACCAAACGGTTGTTTGCGTGCATCGCAGCTGCCGGCCATTACCACGTATTTATAATAAAATTTAAGTCTGTGGGTGTATGTATGTACATAAATACATATATATATATATATATATATATATAAATATATACATATATATATATATATATATATATATAAATATATGTTAACGAAGGGCGGTTGGTTCAAATGTAGGTCACAATTAAGCGTATCAGAGGATTTTTCGACAATAAATCCGTACCTTTGTGGATATAAAAGTCGATTATAAATTTTCATCAGCCCGTTGTAAATTTTTCACGCTCGTCTCAATTAATGTCTTTAACGTTATCTGTTTTTATTTTATATTCCAAATGAATTCGTTCCTTACAAATATGTTTAATGTATACAGTAACTAGTAATAAAAATGTATGTAGTTTTTTTTTTGATAAGAAATTTTATTTAAAGTTCAAAATTGATTTAAAAATGTGTACGAATTAATATTTTAATAAAAATAATTGCAATTTTTGTTATAAATCAACTAATAAGATTAAATAAAATCGATTTGTATTAGGAATTTGTTTAAAAAAACGTTTATTATTTGGATGAATAAATTCTCCAAATTTTAGCCAAAAATTATCAAATTTTCAAAATCAATTTTGAATAAATATTTTTATATATTTTAATACATAGGGCGATTTTAGTAACAAACATACATTTTTCATTAGGTAAAATCGAATTTATGGAAATTTTTGATGATTATCCAAATTTGAATTTTTAACTTAAAATCATCAAATTTTCAATTTTTATTTTTCTGTTATATTTAATTCATTTTTATTTCAATAAATACATTTTTCTCTAATATAAATGTGTTCTCTATATTGTACTCTATTTTTATATTTATTAAATTTATTATTTTTTAATTACGCGAATGTTAAGTTTGGAAGAAAAATACAATATTTTCAATATAAAGTTCGATCTTTAAAAATTTCTCTATTCGATTTGAATAAAAATAATTAAAATTTTTTGCTAGGAATAATCTAATAAGATCTAGAAGAATCAATTTGTATTGAAAATTTATTAAAATTTGAACTTTCATTTTTTGGCCCAAAAAAATTCATGACCCATAGTATGGAAATTTTGACCAAAAATCATCAAATTTTCAAAATCAATTCCGATTTGAAATTTTTATATATCTCAATAGATAAAGTAATTTTAGTAACGAAAAATACATTTTTTACTAATTAAAATCGAATTTATGGAAAATATTGACGATTATTCAAATTTGAATTTTTAGCCACAAATCATCAAATTTTCATTTTTAATTTTTCTACTATATTTCGTGCATTATTATTTCATTAAATATATTTTTCATTAAAATAAACGTTTTTTCTATATTGTATTCAATTTTTTTATTTTTTAAATCTATTAATTTTCAACTAAATCAAAATTTTAAATTTGGAAAAAATCAACATTTCAAGCATAAAATTCTAACTTAAAAAAATTCTCTAGTCAATTTCAATTAAAATAAATGAAAAAAATTGTCAAAAATGATCTAATATGACCTAGAAGAATCGATTTATATTAAAAATTTATTAAAATTCGAACTTTCATTTTTTGGCCCAAAAAAATTCATGACCCATAGTATGGAAATTTTAACCAAAAATCATAAAATTTTCAAAATCAATTGCGATTTGAAATTTTTATATATCTCAATAGATAAAGTAATTTTAGTAACGAAAAATACGTTTTTTATTAATTAAAATCGAATTTATGAAAAATATTGAAGATTATTCAAATTTGAATTTTTAGCCACAAATCATCAAATTTTCAATTTGTAATTTTTTCACTATATTTCGTACATTATTATTTCATTAAATATATTTTTCATTAAAAGAAATGTTTTTTCTATATTGTATTCATTTTTTTTATTTTTTAAATCTATTAATTTTCAACTAAATAAACTTTAAATTTGGAAACAAAAATCAATATTTCAAGCATAAAATTCGAATTTAAAAAAATTCTCTAGTCAATTTAAATTAAAATAAATGAAAATAATTATCAAAAATGTTCTAATATGACCTACAAGAATCTATTTATATTGAAAATTTATTAAAATTCGAACTTTCATTTTTTGGCCCAAAAAAATTCATGACCCATAGTATGGAAATTTTGACCAAAAATCATCAAATTTTCAAAATTAATTCTGGATTATAATTATTACATATATTAATATATTGATTGATTTAATAACTAAATATACATTTTTTACTTAGTAAAATCAAATTTATGGAAAATAATAACGATTGTTCAATTTGAATTTTTAGCCACAAATCGTCATTTTTTAAAAAATTTTAGCAAGTTCATTTCAACACATTTAAATCACACAATCTTTGATAATGCATGAATTTATAAGTATTCAATAACGAGTGTTCACTTTATTCGATAATGTACATTTTGATAACAGTGCCAACAATGTTAAAGAACTGTATTATAAAACATAAATGTTTAAAATGTAAAATTTTTGAAAAACAAACTTAAATAATCAGAAAAATTAATTTCTACTTGTTGTTTTAATCAATAACTATTTTAAAGTATTTAGTGTTGTTTTGGTTCTATAACTGATTTTAATTATCTATATTCATTTCAATTCTGTTTTCTGATGATGGGTTTGTCATCAAGGAAAGCAATTATAAAACCTAGATTTTTAGAACAGATAATTATTGAGAAACAAAGTGAAGTTGTCAAAAGATAAGGAAAAGTAATCATAAAATTCAGATTTTTAGAATAGAAAATTCTTAGAAAGAAAAGTCAAAAATATAAACGACAGAGGAAAACAATTATAAAATTTAGATTTTAAAACAGAAAATTATTGAGAAGCAAAATCAAATAATAAAAAGACAAGAATTTCTGCTAGATAACTAAACAATGTTAATATATCCACTGTTATTTTAATTCTGTAATTAAGTCATTTATATATTATATTTTCAATAAATATTTTAAAATTATTTTCTAATAATAATTATATAATATATATAGCAGAGTGATTCAAATGCAGACTGAAGGATTTAGACACTCAGTTACTTCTTTAATATTATTTACTTTCTTTCACTATCCTTAATTTTTATTTAGGCCACTCTTTCTCTCTCTCTCTCCCTCTGTATATATATATATATATATATATATATATATATATATATATATATATATATATATATATATATAAGAAGCATGTAATATAATTATTTATATCGTCTAAAGTACAATGTAACAAAAAACCGTTCGGAACGAAATCATGTCGTACAGTAAATCATTTTCATTTTTTTCCACGGACGTGCACTTTTTTCGCAACGCGTTGTCTCAGCAACATCATCCTCATCATCGTGCAGTAATAATTAGACCTCGTCGTCATTATTCGCAGCCATGGCGGATTTTTTCACTGAAACGTGGGGTATTTCTTCCGGCATAATAACTTACGAAGAAAAAAAGAAAGCGGCCCGGGGGTGTGTTGGGGGCACGACAAACGACGGGGAACGGGCATCGGAGACGAAGAACGAGGAGACCAGTAATATTTTTAATACCTATTACGAGACGAGGGTTATAAAAATGTGGACCTGATTTATGTAGTGTAACAACTAATTGGATTTTCTGCAACAATGCATATTTTAACAGTTTTCTGCGGTCGACACATTTTTTTTTCTACTTCCTTCATATACGTACAATATTTTTTCTCTGTTCGTGTGGTGATTCCGGTGGATTTATGAACGCGGATCTATTATTCTCAAATTTATTCCGGTGTCTGTAAGTTATTGGCACGAGAATGAAAACGGACGACGGGTGAATCTCGAAGACGGTGATGGCGATTTTCGATGGAACCGAGGGTGGTTCCAGCCGATACAGCAGTTGCTGAGAGCACCACAATCCTCGTTTTATTATTGTTTTCATAACCTTGTATCTGGTCATTATTATATCTCGAGTTTTATTTCAAAATTTTAATATCAATTATAATTATATATATATATATATATATTGATTTATTTTCCAACCAGTAGTAAAGTATTAAAAAGAACCATTAGTGTGGAAGATTATCAATGACCTCACAGGACCATAATAATGCATTATGCAGATTGAAATTTCACTGTACGCAGGAAATTGAAACCAAATCAAGCTTTCAGTACGTACCGAGCTTTATGAATAATGTATAAACATTGGCGAAAACCAAATAAAGTCGAATGTGTTTCGATTTCTGTTCATTAACTTCACACAACTGTCTCCATTTTTTTTATTGTCAGATACACATTTCAATATTTATATATAAGGTCATCCAAATGTGACGCCTAGATTTGTGTTTTATTAAAATGAAATGGAAAAATCTGTTTTTATGACCATATATATATATATATATATATATATATATATATATATATATATATATATATATATATATATATGTTTTAATTTCACTAAACACTTTTCATTTTTTTAACATTTATACATTTGTACGTATTTTACGAGTAAGATATTTATTAAATGTAAGGACCACCCAGGGACCAAGTTAAATATGTCGCTAGACGGAAACCAACTACGTTTTAATAAATTATTGTATGGTGAATTGTGTATATGTATGTGGTTTTTTATATACAGAAATTACGATCGATAAGGAAACGCAAAAGTAAAATTATTTTCCTATTACCTTAATTTATTATTATGTTTGTAGATTTCATTACATTCGATATTATTTTTTTTAGTATTTGAATAATCTAGTTTTCGTTTAATTTCATCGACACAATTTTTATGGCTTGTTCTTAATTTTTTTAAATATTATGAGATTTTGGAAAAATTGATTTTGATTACAGATTACACACAGATGTATATAAATCAATATATAAATTGAAATATATTTTTTTAACAATCAAAGTGCTCCACCCCCTACTTATTTCACTCGTCAACCCTTAAACTTGCTTCTGTTTAACAATATAAATTATGACAAATGAAACCTTTATAAAGCTATGTCAACGATTCTATATAGATAATGTTTATTATAAATTAGTGATCTGATATGCATTAAAATCTAATGCCAATACATTAAAAATTTGTTTGGTACGAAAAACTGTCTGAAAAATCTTTCTAAAAATCTATATTTTTTTCATTTCTTGTAAATTTTAATGTCATAAAATTTGTACTTTGGCAATTCTCGATAAACTTCAAGAAATTTTGAAAACGAAATGTCCATCTCTCTACAAATAAAATAATTCCATTGCAAAATTAATGTTATAAATGCTCATTTGTAGTTTTTTTAATTTTTTCCCATTATTTTTTTCTATTTTTGGTTAATTTCAAAATTTATACTTTGATAATTTTCGAAAAATTTCTTGAAAATTTAAAAACGAAATTTCTTTATTTTTCTATATATAAAATAATTCCATTACAAAATCAATGTTATTAATGCTAACTCTATTCCACACATGGACGATTACCTCCGAAGATTTACGATTGCAATTGAGGAGTGATGTGAAAATTTCAACACATACAATCGTTAATTTTCGGAAATAATCGTTCACGATCGAAATTAATTAATGATAATTTTGGAATGGAATTATTTTATATATAGAGAAGAAAATAAACAATGTAAGCAAAATATAAAATGCAATTAAATTTCCTTAATAAATTACTTCAATCTTTTACAAAAATATTTTTCGAGTACAACACCTGTATGCATTCTGCATAATAATCCAATGATGATAAATAGACCAACAGTACGATTTCAGGTGAATGTAAGCAACGCAATATAAACCGTAGTATATGTTATTAATTACATCGCGTTTTGATCACCTATTCAAACGTCGAACTTGTACCTCGTGTATACACAAACGTGTACATACATACATATTTGAATGAAATTCATATATCAATGGATTTCAGTTAAGTGCAAATCACAAACGCTTGTACTTGAACACGGGGTGCAGTTACATTAATGCACTAAATGCATTATATTTGTACAATGAACAATACCGACAAACAAGGATTCGGAATGTTTACAAGTATTCCTATTGTTATTGAAATAATAAACATTATTCAATACAGTGCGTGATTTTAATATATAGGAATCTCGTTTATGTGTTTTTTCAAAAATTGTTTTAAATCATTTACAGATATTAAAATTAAAAAATATGAAAATTCTTATATACAACTAAAAATTCTATTAAATTTGTATCAATTTATTAAATTTTATTAAACATAAAATCTTAAATTATATTAATTCTTAATATATATTTATATATAACAAAAAACATTTCTTTCTCTCCAGAATACTTTTTTAAAAATACTTTTCAGGTGTTGAAAAAAATTTAAATCCTATCAATATGCTATATTTGGAATTAAATATATAATTACATTTTATTCAGGCCATAAATATAAAAAAACACATATTTAATTTATATCCTTTTATTTTTGAATATTCGTAATTTCATGTATTTTTCTTTTCAAAATTGTTTTAAACCATTTAGAGTCGTTAAAAACTAAAAATATCCATTCTTTCATACAATTCAAAATACTATAAATTTATATCAAATTATTGAATTTTATTAAATATAAAATCTTTAATTATTTTCATTTGTACCTTGTGGGTAAAAAAATAATTTTTCTCTTGCCAAAATATTTTTCAAGAATAATTTTCAGTTGATGAACAGATTAAAATCTTATCAGTACTCTATATTTGTAATTAAATATTTAAACATTTTATTATTCAGACCATAAATATTAAAAAAATTGCCTACATATTTGATTTATATCTTAATATTTTTTAGTATTCGTAACCTCATTTATATGTCTTTTCAAATTATTTTAAAGCATTTAGAGACTACAAATATTGAAAATATGCAGATTCTGGAATATAATTCAAAATGCTATTAATTTTATGTCAATTTATTTAATTTCATTAAACATAAAACCTTAAATTATGGTCATTCTTAATATATATTTATATATAGGAAAAATAACTTCTCTCTTACTAAGATATTTTTTTAAAAAATACCTTTCCAGCTGTTGAAAAAATTAAAATCTTGTCTGTACTCTATATTCAGAATTAAATATTTAAACATATTATTAATCAGCTTATAAAACATCAAAAAGATTAATGAAAATTGCATATTAAATTTATATCTAAGTATTTTTGAGTGTTTATAACCTCACTGTTATTTCTTTATGAAATGAATGTGTAATCATTTTCCTAATTGGGCATTTTACGGAATAATTAAAAAAAATACTAGAATATATTTATTTCTCAAATTCAAAAAACGATAATTATTAACAATAAAAATGAACAATTTTATAAAAAACAATCGTATATAAATAACATTTGCTTACAACTACTACATATCTATATAACACATATAAAAAACAAACAGCTCTTAATCAAAACGAACGACTTAGTCCCATTACGGATAAATTTCCTCGCTGTTACATCAAACAGCTTAACGCTAGAGCAAACGCACTCATTCTTCCACTTTAAATTAAAACCGGTACGCGCGTGCAATAACGACACGATACTTCACTTGTTGTGAACAACAGACAACTCATTTGTCGACGAACGACGCCGAAGAATCCGACGACATGTCTTGTGCCTAGCGAGGACGACGACGCAGCGGCTGGTAATAAAGCGCGGATTGTGTATCACGCACAACAACAACATCAACAACAACAACAAACAACAACAGCCGAGCTCATAATGAATTTAGCGTCGCGGAGTGCGTATACTTGTTCATTTCGCTTGTATGCTAAGTAGACACGGGCACACGGGTTCATTCCGGTCCTGATGTAATATATGCAAACATTCGACCGGGGGTGTTCGGGCGGGTTGGTAGTACGACGACGACGACGGCTCGAATTGTGGAAGAGCGGCGACGACGCGTCAGTTGAGCGCAACAGTGGCAGATGCCGACGCGTCTCCCGAGGATAAACTGTTGCAGTACCGACCTGTGACGCAAAACGTTCGGGCTCCTGTGTAACGAACCGTCCTTGTGGACAGTTGGCCAATGGACAGACGCACACACACACACACCAATATAAACACACATACAGTGTCCGATATTGTTTCTTATTTGCGTTTCTACAGTCACAATGAGTCCGAATGTCAATAGAGACCGGGAACGGATAACAGTGTTTCGAATGAAACCTGTTTATTTAATGAGACTCGCAGACTATCTATCCATCCATCATCTGTTGATTACTCAACGAAATCAATAGTGTTTAAAGCGGATGTAACAACTAGCTTATTCAAATATTTGCACAAATCGGGAAGTTTCGATATAATAATTTCCACATGCACTTATACAAAATAATACACTATTAAAACAACCCTAACCTAAATTAAAAACAACAACAAAAATTCACAACAAACACTTTTATTCCGAACTCGAATCAGAATCACAATCCGAATCCGAATCTGATTCTTTAGACGAATCGACATAACTACTTTTAATTCTTCTCCCACTATTATCCAAATCAGAATCGCTTTCGTAATTCGTAGAATTTTCCCTCGATGATTCGAAATTAACAATATTTTCAAAATGATTTAGTTGCGATTCTATTTCATTTTCTATTTCATCTATGGTATCATTCTCCAAATCTGATACCGAAGAGACGTCAGAATCAGATTCTGTAGTATATTCTGATTCAGCGTTCGAATCAGTATCTGAAATAAAATCGCTCTCATCATCTGAACTTGTTGCTGTATCAGTATCCGAATCATCAGTCCATACATTATTGCACTGACAAACGCTTGTTGTGCTAAAGTTGGAATCATAACTTTCAGAATCACTTTCAAAACCATTGTTTTCAAACATTTCTGAAAAAAATGTCATGTACTCTCCTTGATAATTACTCAAATCCTCTGTATGATCGTTCGAACAATCAAATTCTTCATTTAGGGATCTGTATATTAGATTGATAAAAAAGACATTAATTAAATAGAATTATTATAAAATTGATTCATAAGCATTATTTTTATAAGATTAATGAATTTATATAAAATTAAAATTTTGATAAATAAATACATATGGCACTAGAATGAATTTCTTTATATTTATTGACCAAGTTCAATTATTCATTGTGATCTTTTGATAAAGTTGAGAAACAAATTTGGAGTATTTTGAAACAATAAACCCCATAAGAAAGATTTTTTTGGACTGAATCTAAAATAATTGAGAAAATTTAAGTGATTAAACAATAATATAGAAACATATCCAAGAAATTCGAAAATAAATATCAAATATATTAAATTTTACTCCCATTATTGATAAGCAATTAATAATTGTAATCTTTTGACAAAGTTTAGTAGCAAATTTAGAATATCCGAAAACACAGACTGTTTAAGAAAGACTTTTTTTGGATTGAGTGTAAAATTATTGAGAAACAAACTTGAATGACTGATAATATAGAAATATGTCCAAAAATTCAAAGATGAAAAAGTGTAGTTAATAAATAAATTCTACTATCATCAATGATAAGCAATTATCTTTTGACAAAATTGAAGAGCAAATTTTGAATATCAGAAAACATACTCCCTAAGAAAGATTTTTATGGATTGAATGTAAAATAATTGTAAGGAGACTTGAGTGATTGAACAAAAATGATTTTTCCTTGATAATAAAAAATATCTCATGTACTTCTATTGATTTAATTCTCTAAATAATTATTTTTTTAAATATTTTCAAATTCCACATTTTCATTTTTATTTATTCACTTAAAAATCCAAATTTTGTACTAGAGATATAAAAAATGATCATTTTTCAATACGATTCTATTTTTAAAACAAATAAATTATTCATTTATGAATAAGGAGAGATAAAAATGAAAATTTATTTTTAAATTTTATAACCAAAATCATGCAAACGAAAATATTTTATAAACATAATCATTAATTGAAAAACACCTTACCTGTCAAAATTGGGCATTTTTCCAATTATTCCTTTACAAACCAGTTGACAGAAGTTGGAAAAATAGGATCCTAATCCCAAACAAAATAAATAATAATTAAAAAATCGTTGTTTAATTACGTATATATTTTTTATAAAATGGCCAGATAGTTTTATTTTTTATAACCTGTATTTTAATTATTATGGATAATATTTTGATTTTTTAAGCAAAATTTTAATCGCAATATTTAGATATTTTTATTAATAATGAACAGACCAATTGTCCTTTTAATTCTATTTTAATTTTACACAATTTTCGCAACGACCATAATTTGGAAAATAGTGTTAACCAACTGTACGTTACATAAAAAAATCCATATTGTCGAGAATAAATATCAGAGCTTGTTATTTTTTAAATATAGTTACAGTGGGATTTAGAATTTTTTTATATGTATAAATGAAATTTTCAAGCATCTGCGTACACGAACGTTCGTACTGTTTTATTCTATCTAACGCATATATATATATATATATATATATATATATGCGTATGTATGTGTACAATGCCTAAACTTGGATCGTAAAACGCTTGTTGATTTTTTTAAACGTGACGTTATTTGAATTGTAAAATTGTTCCGCTCATTTCAACCTTAATATAAAAGAATGGTCTTCGGCAACAAATGTGTTTCATTTAACGTGCATACGCAATTAACAGATAAACGAATATTTTCATCTGGTTATATGGTGATCCGGAATTTGTTATGGTAGAAATTTGTCGATGTAAAATTACAATAAACTAATTATACGAAAAAAACATTGGTAATTGAGTTTTTCGTAAATGATTCGTTTGAAATAAAATATCAATATATTTTACAGTATTATATATAATCTATTAATTATTTATTATGTTTTCAGTAAATATAAAAATTATTTTGATACTATAATAAATTTAAATTAATCTTTAGGATAATAGCATGACTGTTAAAATTCCCATCAGCTTGAAAACAAATTGAATAATAAATGATTATTGGAAATTTGTTTATTGTCCTGTAGTGTTATATTGAAAATTCATTTTTGTTCAAATAAAATTTTTCCTTAATTAAAAACTAAGAACTTTTAAAATATCATTAAAAATATTTTAATAGTAATTATAAAAATATCTGATTTTATACAAAAATTAAGATTTTATATCTGTTAATATGATTTCAATTAATCACAATATTAAATATCTATAGGGTGGTCTAAATGAAATTGATTGATATTAAAGGACAATTAATGTATGTTTAACTTTTTAGTATTATTTGGAGCATTTAATTGTTCAATAATTATTTATAATCATTTTCAAAGTTTCTTTTGCAATTTTACACAAATAAAAAATATGTATTACAGTATACACAAGAATGTACATTTTTTTCATATAATTTTTTATCATTTCAAAAAAAAATTCGATACATAAAAAAGCTTTTTTGACTCGATAATTTTTTGGAAGACTTTTTTATATGCATTCCGCAGATTTTCTTAAAGTGAAATATGAATTTTTGTTCATATATGAGTTTTATACCACTATCCTAAAATATTTATTGAACAGTCCTAGCCATTAACATAAGAATACATTTTATTAATTCTATGATTCAGCTGTATATAAATTCCAAAAATCTCAATTAACAAGAGATTTAATAAAGTGAATTTCAAAAAAAATTTAGTAATAAATTATATTTTTCATCTTTGTTATATAACAAGATTTGACCTCTCTGACATTGCAAACAGAGTACAGCTTTTTCAGAGTTCAATGATAATTATTTTTTAAATAATCAGATTATCAACCCCCTACCCGATTCTTAATTTTGAAAATTCTCTAATCAAGAATTGGACACAATCTCCCAAATAGACAGAAAATTATTTTCAAATATAATTTTTAAACGTTAACTTTTTAATATCATTGTCATATCATTCCACTGACGAACGAAAACCTTATTTAATGTTGTGAGTTGATGAGAAACTTTTATCCAGAGTTTAGTCCTTTAGATAGATTGTCTTAACATCAGTTAAAAAGTCCCTCTTGCCCTATATATACAACCGGGAATTGAACTCGTTTCTGAATATATATATATATATATATATATATATATATATATATATATATATAGGGTGTTCCTTGAAGAGCGTACACTCATCATCACTCATTCAGAAAAAGAAAAAAAATTATTTAAAAATTAAATTGTGCAATGTTGATAGACAGCAGATATAATCATTAATAATTACTCAAGAATTTTTATGCAATACCGTTTGAGAAAAAAATAATTAAAATTGAATTATTAAGCCCGAATTTATTTTTCAAGTGTTTAAAAACCCATCTCGTCTCTATTATGTGTAATAATCCAGAAACAATGCTAATAGGATAACTAAATATTTTCATAAAGTTATAACCGATACCGAAAAACATACTCACTCAGTCTCGCCGTGTAAATATTTCCGTAAGAAATTAAAATATCCAGTGTATCAAACGGCGCGCTACTCAGACGATCCGAGATCAAAGGACGACGCGCGCAAGGATGACGGAACATCGTCGGCCGAAAGGTCTAATGGTAAAGTGACGCCGCCCCGTCGACTGACAGATGGCAAATTAAATAATCCAGTTGGTCCGGCTCAAAGCGGGGTTAATGTGTCAGCCGACGGAGCGGGCGCGCGACGTAATTGACACTTCTAATGAAATGGCTGGAAGATGTGTGTTACTAATTACTGCCGCCTCGACGACCGCCGATACGCCATCCGACGCACTCCCGTATAAAATTGTCATTTCTTCGGCGCGTCGTACCGACATTTCACATTTCGGGTTTATGGAGTGGAAGAGTATCTTTTTTTTCGATAGTTTTTTCGAATGTACATGCGCGGTTAATCGAAATTTGTCTTTTTTAAAAAAATGAATTCAGTTTGGAATCTTATCTAATTCTTCGAGGAAAAATAAAATGCATGTAACTATTAATTTAACAACTTTGAAGAATGAAATATAACTTTTTTAAAAATTAAATATAAAAAATTCTCAGATTATTAAAATCATTTATAAATTCAGACCGTCAATTACTAAAAAAAATCAAATACTAATAACGTTAATTTATTAAATAATTTAATTTTGCTCCCCTCCCTCGTATATATTTTACAGATATTTTCTTCAGCTTTAGTGAAATCAATCTGCCTAATTATTCGATGAAATGTCAAATTATTTAATTATATTATTTGAAGAAATGTCAAATATTGAACTGTCATTTAACATTTGTTTATTAAAAACTTGGGAAATTTTAATGATAGAACAACGCTACACGCTTAAACAACGCATTTCAGTAGCGAAAATTCACTATAAAAATGGTGAAAATTTTACAACGTCAATGCATAAAATTTCTACATTTTTCCTCATAGTTAAGCACCTTCATAGGCTGCTGTTCATAACCTAATCGCGAAATTTCAACAATTTGGTACTATTAGAGACCACAGACCAAAAACGTATACTCGTAGTGGTTGTTTAGCTGAAAATATCGCTGCTGTATGTAAAAGTGTTAAAGAAGACCCTCAAACATCGATTCATTGACATTCACAGCAATTAAATATCACAAATAATACTTTACGAAAATATTTGCATCTCCATGTATATAAAGTCGATCTAACACAAGAACTGAAGCCAGCTGACCATTATCAGCGTCGTATGTTTGTTAATTGGTACCAAGAAGAAAATACTGAATTTTTAACAAAATCATTTTCAATGATGAATCGTATTTTCAATTAAATTATTATGGAAACAAACAAAATTGTCGCAGATGGGGAAGTAAAAATTCAAAATACATTGTTGAACAACAATTACATTCTCAAAAATGTTACGGTTTGGAGTGATTTATGTGTGGCTGGAGATATCATTGGTCCATACTTCTTTGAAAATGAGCAAGGTGTTCGTGTTACAATTAATTCGGTGCGTTATCAAAGCATGATAAGAGATTTTTTTGAAGATATTAATATCAGTGATACGTGGTTTCAACAAAATAGTACCACAAGCCATTAAACTTGTACAGTAATCGATTTACTCACAACCAAATTCAATGGACGTTTAATTTCTCGTAATAGTGATGTTAATTGGCCATCTAAATATTGTGGTTTAACACCATTAGATTTCTTCTTATAAGATTATTTTAACGTTAAGATTTATGCGAGAAAACCAGTAACGATTCAAGAACTAAAGGATAAAATTCGTGCAGCTGTAGCTGAAATACAGCCTCAATTATTGCAAAGCATGTTTCAAAATTTCGACAAAAAATTGGACGTCTTCTGACGTAGTAGAAGAGGCTATTTGACTAAAATTGTATTTCATTCATAATTCCCATGTTTCTACTTTACATCGATATCAATAAATATGAATTTTTTTCTTAAAAACTGTATTTTATTGATAAAGTACTTCCTAACCTCAATTTTGGACACCTTATATATATACAAAATGTATGAAAATAGCAATTTCACGGACAGCTACTAAAAACACTAAAAAGTTTGTTTTATAACTGAGTAAGAAACAACACACTTTATTCCGTACTTACACACCGACCATAAAATTTAAATATAAAGCTATTTCGACCGACGCTCGTCGGATATATCTTACGTTCGGGACACGCGTCTCTTATATATTAAGTCACTGGTGTGAAATTCGAAACGCGAACAAATTACACATGTTGATATAATCCGTCGTAAAAATGCAACAGAAATAAACATCGTCTGGGCGAAACGTGCGAAAAAAAAATAGCACAAGACCGACGACTACGACGACGACGAAGCCATTACATCGCAATTTCAATTCCGATATTCAATTTACATATTCGGCGATATCGTATTGTAAACAGCGTCCGTGGCCTTAAGCAATTCATTTAATTTTGGAGATTTGTAACCTTTATCAACGTCGACAGATAGGTAAATATTTAATCGAATTATTCTCGACGTACGCATTCCAATCCGACTCATAATCCGAACCTATTATTGGAATTGTTTGCGTTTGCCTGTATGTCGATAATTCATGGTCGGGCACTGTATTCGGGGCGGCGAGGTGGCGTCCATCGTCGTAGGGTAGTTGGACAGTAGGGTTGTACGATTGGCCGGTCGACCGACCGACCGGCTAGCCGGGCCTTATGACGGGTACAGAAATAATTGGGAGATTTGAGGACTGTAAAGTGTTTATTTTATAATTATCTGTTCATTTCAGATACTTATTGTGGAAATTATTGTTTTGCTGTTTTTGACTGCTTTAATTGTAACACGAATTAATAAAAAGCCAATTAACTCGCTGACATTGGATTATTGAATATTAAAATGAAATATCAACGTGATTCGAATATACTCGAAATATTTTACAATTATTTTAAATAAAAGCATTCATATAAATAAATATATTTGGATATATATAAATATATAAGTTAATTAGTAGGGTTATATATTTTAAAAAAATATAAAAATTAATTTTTCTAATATTACAAAAAATATATATCATAAATTAGTTTCTAATCTTTTTATAAATTTAAATTTTTTTAGAATCAATATTACTTGATGTTTTTTATTACTAATTTCAACTGGATATCATCGTTAGGTAATTTCAATAATAAACTCAAACTTCTTCAAAAATATCATCAAGTATGTCTAATAATAAAAGATTTACAAAAATTAACATTTTAATTTTTTATAAAGCTAGTTCTATGATTTTTCTAAAAAAAGATAATTACTTTGGAACACATTAAAGTTATTTTCCTGATTTTTCAGGAATGATTTATTCTATAGTACAAAAAAATATTTTTATTGTATAATAATTTCTTAATGATCCCTTTTTTAACTGGCACGCATCTCACCTACTGTGAAATCGTCTCTCGAGTACAAATAAAAAATATTTTCTTTAAAATTAAATGGTTTAAAATGTTTTAACATTGTTTCGAAGATTGAAATATTGACAAAAATATGAATTAACTATAAAATAAATATCCATTAAGACATTAAGTCATTGTTCAATTTTTAAGTTATATTCAAAAAATATTTGCAACATTTAAAAATTAACATTTTAAATTTTAAAAAATCCAGCTCCATATTTTTATTAAAAAATAACTACTTTGGAAATTACTGATGTTAATTTTCTAATTTTCTATGAATGATGTATTCTACAGTACCAAAAAATATCTTTAAATGTTTAATAATTGTTTGATAATCACTTTTTCAACTGATATGTCATTCCAGAACTGTGAAATTATTTCTAGAGAGTGCAAATTAAAAAAATCTTTTAAACAATTTTATAAGGTTTTAATTTTAGGATTGAAATGTTTACGGGAAATAAACATTAGGATATTAAGTAACTACTAATTTTTTTATAAATAATATATATATATATATTAGGTTGGCAAGTATCTCCCTTCCGCTTTTTTTTTTTTTTGTACATGGCTGCGAAATTCAAAAGACCAGAAGGCGGTTGGGATATTTTTGACAACATAATATATATATATATATATATATATATATATATATATATATATATATGAATAAATTAATTCTATACTACCAAAAAGTATTTTAAAATGTTTAATAATCGCTTATTGATCTCTTTTTTAATTGATATGAATTTTAACTATTTTAAAATTATCACCAGAATACAAAGGATTTTTTTTATTAAATTATTTTAAAATTTTTAAAAGTTTCGTTTTGTTGATTAAAACTTTAACAAAAATTTGAATTAATTACAAAAAATAAACGTTCAGTCATTATTAAACATTTTATATTTTTTATTCTATACATATATACATATATATATATATATATATATATATATATATATTATATATATATATATATATATATATATATATATATATTGAAAATAATCTAATGTCAACATAAATTCGTAAACTCAATCACACAAAAAAATCCGTATACCCAAATCCAAAACCGAATCCCGATTGAGAAAATTGTAAAACGATAATAAAACCGGACGTGCTTTACGACCGCGGCAAAACGGAAAAAACGTCGCCGGTAGGTAATTTCTCTCGAATCGTCGTGCTACGAAAAAAATTTTCGTCTCGTTAATTTCGTCTAATGAAAAGATTGCGAATGGAAAGTTTTACAGTACGGGCAACAAGACGACAGATGAAAGAAATAGAAGCGCGGCACATAAAAAAGATTGATAACTACGACTGCTACGATACATAAAAAGCCTGTTGTGACGAAACGACTCGACGGGAGTGGAAAGTTTTAACTGCAGAAAGAAAATAAATAAAAAAAAGGTAACATAAAAAAATATACTCGACGTGATAGTCGCGACTTGTGTTATTGATAATAAATAAGTTTGTCCATTAGACAAGCGTGAAGTAGTTTCAAAGCAATAATGCGAAATATAATATGTTCTTCAGAACGCTCGTTAGGATCGCGATATACGGAGAATGAAAACAAGTTCGAGGATGTACCACTTCGTTGTAACGACTCACAAAAATATAACCGCATGGAATGTACATACGTCGATGTGATTCATACAAAACTCGTGCAAAAATTGCAAATTACAAACTAAATATAAAGTATACAAGTAGGTTAAGATTTTATGTATATAAAACTACACTTAGGAAATAATTTTAAAAATAAAGCAATTATTAAATAAATTAATACGAAAATATCAATTTTTAAAAATGACTAGAAACATTTAAAAAATTGAAGAATTATTTATTTTTTAGAAAAACACCAATTACATTTCTCACTCATAAAATAATTTACTAATTAATTTTTTATTGATGGAAAAATTATTGATTTAATATAATTACACTTAAAAGTATTTTTTTAAAAAAAATAGAAAAAATGGATGAAAGAATATACAAATGTGAATTTTTAAAAATGACTAGAAATATTTAAAAATTAGAGAATTATATATTTAAAAAAACAGCAATTAAATTTCTTACTCGTAAAATGATTTATTAATTATTTTTTTATCAAAGAAAAAATAAGTGACTTAATATAACTCTACACTTCAAAATAATTTTCAAAAAGAAAAAATGCATCAATAAATACACAAATGTCAATTTTTAAAAGTAACTAGAAATATTTAAGAGGGTATTCTAGTCTTGACGTACGAATTAGGTGTTTTTTCGGGCGCTATAAAAAAAATAACAAATATTATTACTATCCATTTTTTATAAGTTATTTACTGACATTTTAAGAGTATAAAAAAGTATTATTAAAAATAAAAAATTCAAAATTGAAAAAGGTACAAACTGGCAAAGTGGGGACTCGAAAAAAATGTGTTTTCTGGTTGACGTGGTTCCAACCCTTCCGGTCATGTGAAACAAAAATTTTTTTGAAATTATTAAAAAAGAAGATTATAGTAGTATCTTCGCTTAGGGAAATTAAAACAAAATTTTTTTTCACAAAATGGCGGCAGTGTGAGAAAACAGTCATTATTTGCCCTACTTTTTCAAATTTCGGAATTTTTTAAAAAAAGTAAAAAACAAAATTTTCAAAAAATCCTAGGCAGGGAAAATCACTGTTATATTGAGAAGCTCTGTACCAAATTTCAAGTAAATCGGTCCATTAGAACCGAGATATCACCGTCAACCGTGTCGAAAAAAGTAGTTTCGAGAAAAAAGCGTTTAAAATTGATTCGTTCCGGCCAGACCGGATTTGTTGGCGCGTCACAAAAATAGCTATAACTCCGAAAATAATTCGAATTGCGAAAAATCTTCTTAAGGACATATTCTTAAAGGTCTAAACTTTAAAAATATGCAAAAAAATCGATTTTTTCGAAATTCTAGACTAGAATACCCCTTTAAAAAATAGAAAATTATTTAATAAAAAAAATAACTAATTGATTTCTTACTCATCAAATGATTTAATTATCCAATTTTGATATTAGAGGAAAAATAATTGACGTAATATAATTTCACTTGAAAAATAATTAAAAAAAATAATAACTTAAAACACAAATATCCATTTTTAAAATGATTGAATCATTTTTAAAAATTGAGAATTACATATTTTAAAAAAAATCAAAATTTCTCACTCATAAAATGATTTACTAATAAAAAAAATCGAAATAGCTTGTTATTTAAAATCTGTAGATGTTTGATTTAAGATCTAAATATCCACTCAATGGACTACCATATTTCAATCTATGATAAAAATTAATAAAATTATAATTTATTGCTCATTGGATCAAATTTTGATACTATCTTGTATTTTACAATTCACACTATCTACTTTTATATTTTTTTACCAATTTACCCCAAACACAAAAATTGTAACTTCAATTTTCAGAAAAACAATTCTTTGTATAAAAGTGAATCAGTCACAGTATCAAACTTATAATCAAATTATCATAATTATATGTGTTAATGTTTTAACTATTTGTATATTTTTATGAAAATGAACAAATATATATCAATAGATTTAGATACGTTGAAAGCAAACATCAGTCACATAAAATGACGACAGCGGCGACGACGTCGTCGTCTTCATTGTCGACGCGTCGTTACTCGCATTCGAGAACGACATAAATGGGTAAATCGTTAATGCAATTTTAAACTACCCGTTTGAAAGGAGGAAAGTTTTGTCATCGTCGCCTCGGTCTGATTAATTGCATTCTGCAGTCACTATATATTATTCATAATTGATTTATTAATTAGAAACCACCCTTATGGAACGGGTAAAGCGAACACGTTGCGCCACTGTCTCTCGACGAAGAGTCGACCGTACGCTACTCACACATTTATATATATATATATATATATATATATATATATATATATAAAAGAGCGAATTATGTACGACGGAAGGGGTAAACTGATTCTTTTATACAAATTGTTATTGTTGAAAAGCAGCAACGGAGGCTTTATCGTATAGCCAGTGGAGCTAACTGGCAGACAACGTTGATGGCGTCGCAGAGTCGTCTAAAGAGCACTTTTTTACAACGCGCTTCTAGCATTTATTATGGAGAGCTTTTTTTAATGTACGCCGTACATATATAATGGAATTTAATAGGAAGGGAATATGTAAGGGTTTTTGGTTAAATTATATATATATATATATATAATGTATATGGGGTAGAAAAAAGGTCGAAAATTAGTATATTATACAGACAACATATATATTCTGATACAAAGGTTGTGTTGTGTATGCATATGGATTTCGTATGAAGAGTGGATGAGGGAAGTTGAAAAATAAATTTTCCTCTTTTTTGAATATAAAAAAGTTATAGTAATTCCCATTTCGATTTATAATAGTACATAGTATTTTTTAATATAACTATTTTATTTGTTAATAAGTTTATTGTTAAAAAAAGTGGTAGAAATTTATTAAAAAAATATAAATGTCGATATTAGAGGGTGAGATTTCGAAATAATTTTTTGATGATTGAAATGTGCATTAAATTGTTATTACAAAGTAAAATCTGGCAAAATTATCCGATTTACAACTAACAATTGAAATTTTAGTCCTGTGAAATTAACTGTTAGTTGCGATTAATTGATTAGTCGTTTCAAACGATTAATTTGAAATTAGTAGTTTTTAAATCAATCTAATGACTGAAATTAATCGTTAGTAGTTACTAATTTTTTAGTTATCAATTGTATTAAGCGATTAATAAACTGATTGATTTCAATATTTAAAAGTATGTCATATTACCTAAATATGATTATTAATTAAGTAATCAAGGAAAAGTATTTAAAATTTTAATTTTTTTTTGTTTGAAAAAATTACAAATATCTCTAATTGAAATTGAATTTTTAATGATTATTCATGAAATATAATTATTTCTACATGGGATTATGTATACCAATTAAAATAAAAGACAAATAAGAGTTTCGTTTACACTTTTCATCACATTTTTAGGTAGTGAAATAGGATGAATTCTATTTAATAAAAAATAATTTACGAAAAAGTAGAAAATACGTAAGGGAAGAAAAACCCACTTGAGATTTTAAGTTATTTTTATATTTTTTTATCAGATTAACTTTTTATAAAATGTTTTTTTGTTATAAAAATATTAAAATGGAAATTAATTTTTTAAAAGGATAAATAATTGAATAAAAATTTAGTTATTAGATTTTTATTCATTTTCACGACCAAAAAACTATGACTAAATATTTAATCAATTTTTATTTGGATGAAAATTTAGTCAAATAATGCCCTATTCTGTTAAAAACAAACAAAGTGAACAATCAGTAATCATTGGACATTTTCTAATATAATTTGTTGTTAAAGATAATAATTCATTTATATAAAAGTAATTTCGTTATAAGTTCAAAATAAAAAATATTATCAACTGGTCAATACAACACTAAAAAAAGACATCAATGGTTTGAAAATATCAATTATCTTATTAAAATATTAAATTAAAATTAAAAAAAAAATTGTAGAAATTAAATATATCACCATGGAAAAAATATTAATAAATTCAATTAACTTTTTTTTAAAAAAATACATGTTTAATTTCACTTATACATATGACTAAATTTGTAATCTTATTTTAAATCAGATGAAAATTTAGTCTGATAATCCCTTGTGAACAATCAGTAATTATTTGACACTTTTTAAAATCATTTGCTGGTTGAGGTGATAATTTATTTAAGGTTAAGATGATAATTTATGAAAGTAAATTCATTACAATTCCAAATTAAATAATAATAATAATGAGTCAATACAACTCTAAAAAAAGATAGAATCAACGATTTGAAAATATCAATTATTTTCTATTAAAATATAAAATTAAAATCAAAATTTTGTATTAATTAAACATATCATCATCTAAAAAAATATTAATCGATTTAATTAATTTCTTTCTAAAATAATAATCATTTACTTTGGTTTATACAAACTATAAAATTAATTACTTATCAAATACATTTGTTGTAAGACATTTACAGACTTGTACTAATATTTATAGGAAAATTATACGAGTTCAAATTGAACACATTAATTAATTACAAATGGAATAATGAATAATGATTGGACATAAAAAAATACTAGAAACGTGTAACAAAATGCGACACTATTAACAAACTTTTAGGTTCTATTTTTTAGGTCACGGATCTGCATTCGTGTTATGATTTATGCTAATAGTACAGAAAATTATGAATTCGATATTAATGTACATAATGCAGCATTCGCGCATATATATATATATATATATATATAATCCAAATATTCGAGTGATAAATGACAATACTAGCTTGAAATAATGTTTTTCCTGCGATCAACCGGTGAAATATGGTAATAACCTAATAATAGTTCTCGAATAACATAAAATTAAACCATTCATTTTCACTTGACGCCATCGACGAGCTGCAACATCGCCTAGTAGCTCGTTCACTTATTTATATTTGTCTAACACTTCATAATTAATCTTTGAATATATTATCGTCGAAATAATAACATAGGTGGATTATCCTCCGATCCCCAAAAGTGACTACCGCTCTGATTAAAACGCACTAATTTCATCCTCGTCGAGCCGATGGCGTTGTAGAAAATTGCTAACGTTACAAGGCCTACAATTTTGACGTACCCTCTAATTAAAGTATAAAATATGGCCAGCCCCAGCGATTCGTCTTGTATTATACGAAACGTGGTAGAGTGCGAGCAATCAAAGGGCCATAGAGTTCACGGTCGATTTTCAACACTTAACAGTATTGATCAGATGTGAAGACGGACAGACGGGTGATGAAGGTTGGAAATGAGATTTTTTTTCGTTCCATAGTGGCTCAGTTTTACATTTAAAAAACTAATCCAATTATGTAATAAGCTTATACTATTGTTAAATCATTTATTTATGTAGTTACATGTGAAATTCAATTCAAAAAAAAAAAATAAAAAAAAATCAGATCACGTCTTACATAAAACAATTTTTAAAAAAGAACTTTAAAATTATATCTAGTTATTTAATTTTTGACAAATTACAATATATTTTTTATTACCAATTTTAATTTTTTTTAAAAAAAACTTTCATTTGAATAAAAGCAATAAATATATAACCAGTAATAACAGAGAATAATATAAATAAAAAGAGTTATGTAACAAAAAAATAATATGGGTGAACTACTTTTTCAAGTTTCAATCAATTAATATGTTTTTTTAAAAAAATAATTGATTGAATGCATTCTGTTAAACCAGCACTTATATCAAAAATAAAATAATAATATAAAATTATGTAGAGGAAAAAAGTTCTATAGTGAAAAAATGTGTTAATTACTTTTCAGTCTTTTAAATTTACAATAAATTTTAAAAAATCAGAGAATAATAAAAATATTATTAAAAAAAGGATTGTGATTGTATATATGAGAGTGTATATATATATATATATATATATATATATATATATATATATATATATATATATATATATATATATACACAAATTAATTTTTAAACAAAACGTTTATTTTTTTGAGTAAGCTATAATGTTTTTTTTGAGTGATTTATATGAAAGTGCGCCGCTGATAGGACACTCAATGTATACAAATATACATACATTAAAATTTAGTTCAATTTTAAATTTATTACAAAAATTAAAATCCACTTACCTCAAACAGAACAGCACAATGTTTCACACACTACACGTTCTTAATTAACACAACTACTGCATCAGCTACAAACAAATTGAAAATAATATACAGATAAGTAACTCGCATTTTATAATACACTTAATAAATCATATAATGTGCTTTATAATCATTTCCAATATGTATTATATATACAAATGTTACTCTAAATGAGACTGAAGAGTTTAGACATACATGTTCTCACTCTCATTTATTATCCTACAGCTATTGTACAAACAAATTGAAAATGATATTCTGAGAAGTATTTGGCATTTTATATTACACTTAATAAATTATATAATATACATTGCAATCATTTTCAATATAAATATATATATATATATATATATATATATAAAACCCTAAATGAGACTTAGGTTTGAGACATACATGTACTTACATATTTTAATTCAATATTATTTATATATCCTATATATATATAATATATAGTTATATATATAAAATAATTCAAATATCTCCCTTCCGCCTTCTGACATATAAAAAAAATAGGGAGATACATATATATATATATATATATATATATATATATATATATATATATATATATATATATATATATATATAATCCTAAATAGACTTAAAGGTTGAGACATACATGTAATTATTTTCATTTAATATTACTTATTATCCTTCAGTCTTTTAGGTAATCTATAAAATAATGAACATATTTTACATAGATAACTACATACTCACACACACACACACACATACACACACACACACATATATACATATATATATATATATATATATATATATATATATATATATATATATATATATATATATATATATATGAATCGATCAAAATCGATCAGATAGAAAATATTATTCAATAGAGGGACGAATAAATATATATATATATATATATATATATATATATATATATATATATATATATATATATTCGTATAACTGGAATGAACAATTTACAATTTATTACAAAAATCAAAATTCACTTACCTGAAGTACACGTTCTTTATTCTCTTTTTAAATAATTTTCATGATCACAATGTCTTAAAAACAATCACTTCAAAAACTCCATACAAATTGAAAATAATATTCAAATAGATAATCGAATTTCGAATAAACTGAACAAAGTTGCATAACATACCTCCCACTTTTCTTCAAAGCCAGTTATTATTTACACTAAAAATATTGTAAATCTATTTTATTAAAAAGAAATATGAGTATAGAGAGACATATGTATAGTTTCTTTTGATTCTTTTTAACCCTTTGAGTCCCAACCAATTTCTTAGGAACTATGCTAAAATTGCCAAGGTATTTTTGCTGATTTTGCAGTAGTTTAGGAAAAAAATTATGAATCGCAATTAAATAATGTTACATACTCAAAAACTCAAGAAAACCTTTATTATAAATATTAGGTTGTCAAATATCTCCCTTCCGCCTTTTTGTCTTTTGAATTTCGAATTTTTGAATTTTTGAATTTTGAATTTTTTGAATTTGTCTTTTTTTTTTTTTTTGAAAAGCGGAAGGGAGATACTTGACAACATAATATTTGTTTTCATCTTTTAAATATATTCTTTGCTGATTCTATTATAAAATATTATTAGAAAAAAATATTGAACAAAATATATAATGTTAAAAAAAATTAATGTTAACTTTGAATACATAAATGAAGATAATTTGTAACTTTTAAGAAACTTTTGATAATAAATCTAAAATATTTGGTACATTCTCTGATTGCACAGGAAAAAATCATCTTTCTAGGTTCATAAATCATTGCAAAACAAAAATTTAAACTTTTTACAAAAAAATGCTTTTAGTAGTGACACTGTTTCTGGAATCACTAACAGCTGTGCTTTCTTACACACAGTCCATGGAGTTCTTTCCCAATCTTAGCACACACTGTATTGGATCGTTTTATAGGTCCTCCATCCTTGTTGCTGCATACAACACACCTTCTTAAATTTCTGCCTGGCAATTTGTGCAATAATGCATCATCCGCTTTCATTACCATTCTCTGACTCTAGAATTAGGGGATATTTGCTGCTGTGAACCCAAAAACTGATTACCATACCTATTCGTTTCAACCACCATTAGATTCCACAATGTCAAAGTGAAAAACATGTCAAAATATTCCACAAGTTTAACATCGTGGGGAGGAGTATGCTTCAGACCAGGTGATTCAAGAAAAGAAGGTCCAGACTGCATATATAAATCTTGATCAGGTTATGTTTCGATAAACACAAGAAAACTAGAATTGTTCAAATCTTACGTGCCATCTGTTAGTAAACTGTGAATTACTAGGATCTAATAGTGACACTCATGAGGAGTGCGATAGCGCTCCCGGCACTTTAAGGGTTAATAAAACACAAATTTATGCGTCACATTTAGATGACCTATATATAGATATAAGAAAATTCGTTACACTCTTACATAACTTTATGAATATAAAAACGATTGTGAATTTCTAGAAGAAAATATATGAACATTCGGTTTGATGAAGTGGGTTAGATAAAATGCATGATCTGTTTTCTACACTATTTATTATGAAAATATAATACAAAACTTCCTATATAAGTAGTGTTACAGTAATAATAACATTGTGTGGACATATGGACTTTTGCCGTGGCAGCATTTTGTGTGTGTTGGTATGGTAGCACTGCGACTGTTGCGTTTTTTATCATATATACATTCTTATATATATATATATATATATAGGATGTATATATACGGGAGACTGTACGAGAAGAACACAATAATTTATATACATATCGTCATCTCGCTCGCGTACATAATTATTGCACTCGATCTGTTTCGTTCCAATGCAACAATGTAGAACGATTTGGATCGTGTGCGAGTAGTAGCGATCGATCGATACGGAATATACGTTATATTCATGTACCTCTCTCTTTCACACACAGTCCGCAACTGTCACGTCAATACAGATTACGCTAATTATGACTTGAAGCGTACGTTATATATTATGGGTGTTGCGTTAGGCTGAATTTATCGCACTCATCTATGAATGTAACATTACTATGCTACTATATGTGTATAATATATTGCTTTTGGTTATAATTGGGTTGTTGTATATATAACTATTGCTCTTGCTATATTGCTATATTTATATTATATTATACATATACATATATGTATATATATATATATATATATATATATATATATATATATATATATATATATATGTATGTATGTATGACTAGAGCTTATCGCATAGTCATAATAGTCTTTGCTACAGAAAGCTGTCGCTATTTATATATTTCTTTATCAATATAATGTTTTATTTTAATAATATTAATTAAAATTCATTAAATATCATAAGGTTGATTCGGCTCGATTTGCTTTTATACATCTCGTCATTGTCTGTCATCAACAATTGACACACTGAACAGGAAATGTTGGTGTTAGAAAATAGTCTATATTTGGCTTAAATCGGTCGTTGTGTTTATTTCGATTGAAATTGGCGTTGTTTTTTTATATTAAAATCACTTTCATCGATGTATAAAATGTGTATAAGTTGATAGGTTTTTATGCTGAAAGCTAATTTTCAAATTTTTATATAATGGGTTTTTTTAAACGTGATTGAACTTTAAATTGATTCACTATCGAAAGTTCTATCTAAATTAAAAAAACACTTATATATATACATATGTGTGTATGTATATATATAAAAGTTTGATAAAGGATGTTTTTAGGTTAGATAGAATTTTCGACAGGGATTCAATTTAAAGTTCTATCACTCTTAAAAACTTCCTATATATATATAAAGTATTTACTTGTACATAAATATATTTATAATACAATAATTTAATATCATCTCTTAAGAAAATTTCATAGAATACCAAAACATCTGGCATTAAAACATTTTTAATATACATGGAGAATACTGGTGTTTGTCTATTATAAAATCTTTTTTATTCAATTAAAAAAATAAACAGATTTTATAATAATTTCTGAAAAAATTAATTATAATTATTTTGACGATTGTATTGTATTTTTTTAAAAAAAAAATGTGCATTTAAACAAATATTTGAATAAAAGATTAGTTTTGAAAATTACAATGTTAATTATTTGGAAAATATAAATATTATTTTTTCAGTAAATTAATTTTTTTGAATGTTAACACATTTTAAGTTGATACAAACTTACATATATGAATAATAATTAATATAAAAATGTTATTTTAATTATATTTTGTAATTTTTAAACGGAATAATAAAATACTTCATGAATAATACATATTTCAAGTTATTAATTCGTACTTATATATATATATATATAAAGCTGAAAAAACTCATTAACAACCAACAAAAAGTCTTAAACATGTACTGAAATAAAATTTGTTAGCAGAAACTGCTATAAATTTGTTAAAATATCTTAGTTTGGAATATCGTTGTAAATTATTAAAAAAAGAATGATTCCTCAAAACCATCAAATTTTATAACAATGTTTAATGATTATTTTTTACAATTATTTCCACTTGTGTTAGTATTATAATCAATAAAAAATTATTAAACATATTAATTGAGGTTTTTAAGAATGATTATTTTTTTTAAACGATTTATCTACATTAATAAACAATTATAAATGTTTTAGTTTGTTTTTATACAAATTGATATTACATATGTAGGCAAATCATGTAGATATTAAAATATGACAGATATATAAATGTTAAATATAACAATAAAACTTAATACAGCTCATATAAAAATCAAATTACCATAATTCAACTAAATCAAACAATCAATAAATTCACAAGAATTTAAAATTGCATATTTAACTCTCTTTTTGTATTTGACTTAGTTTTATATTTTGTTTGGTATAATCATTTTTTGTTTAAAAAATATATTGAAATTTCATTTAGTGAAAAAATAATACAATAATTATTTGAAAACAAGAAAATATCTTATTACATGTTTATATAAGGATATATTTATTTACCTTTTCCAATTTTCCAGCTTTTTGTGCAATAATCATCAAGTTAATCAATAAACTACTTTTTCAATACAAATATTCATAAAACATACAACTATTTTTTTATTTAAAAAATGCACAGTTCAATTCCATTTGTATAAAAAAATCATTCAACTATAATCTGAAAATAGAAAAAGTACATTTATATTAATAAATCATTTCTGTTCGGAAATATGTTTTTTATATTTTTTCCTATTTCCAGTTTTGTTCGATTTTGATTAATAACAAAAAATTGGATTGTTCTTATTTATTTTTATATAAACATATAAAAATGAATATTTTTTCTTAATTGATTTTTATAAGATTGTTATTAATTTCTTTGTATAATATTTATTTATTTCTTATGAATGTCTTCATTAATTGATTTTATCAGTATGGTATATTATTTCAATTTTTTAATACAAATGTATAAAATGTATATTATTACAGAATGTATTTTTTATTTATATATAATTCCATTAAAGAGTATTCCAGTTTCAGATATCAAATATTAAATTGATAAACATGTTTGCATCAACTGTATATATTTGTTGATAATTATCTTTTTATTTGAAATATGTTTGTATAAAAGTTAGAAAATTACATGCGTCTATTCATTATTCATTCAAAAGTTAAAGAGCCATTTTTTCGAATTACATTTACAAATTTGATAATATTTATATGAATATTATGTTATTAGAAAAATAATGGATGCTGTAGAATATTTTTTTAAATTGTAAATAATTAATTCTCATAGATATATGTGAAATTATAAACATGTACATATATCAGAAATTATTTGAAAAATATTCTTACCAGATTCATCCATTATTTTTGATAATAATTAACACTTCCTCCAGTTATTATTTATTTACATGTATTATTTATTTACATGTATTAAGAGTATATAAATTCACATTCTTGGTATATTTTGTAAAATAAGTTATTATAACAAATTAAATCAGTTGCTTTTAACATAATTAAAACCAAATAATTTGTTTATTTTGAATAAAATCCATTACATTTTACATTTATTTAAAAATCACTTCAAACTATGATAATATTTTTAAACAAACAATACAATAATTGTTTAAAACAACTCGTGTTTTTTTAAGTAATTATTGACAATACAAGTACCATTTATATTCAATAATTACTTACAAAATTAAAAACTATTCTGTGTAAAAATAACAAATTGTTTTTTTAATTAAAATAAATGCTTCCCAACTATATTCAATATTAAACAAATAGTTTTTTGCTTGTTTGTGAATGTTTGAAGTACAGAAAAATCAACATTTTTTATATTAAAAAAACTGGAATGCATATCAAATACTCTTCACGCCATATAAACATTTTCTGAATTGAAAAATATTTACATTGGTTAAAGTGGTATGTTTTAAATCAAAAAGGACATTTCGGTTTAGGATTTAAATTTGTATGTAATTTGAATCTATATTTGTGTTAAATTATCATGTTTTTGCTCTAAAAATATATGTTAGTTATATTATTGAATAAGTTCTATGCGTACTGAAAACATTGTTATTCGAAATAAATCTGTATGTTAATTATTCTTGTTTTTTTTTAAAAAAAAATACTGAGGTTAAAATAAATAAAACACTTAGTCATTTTAATAGAATTATTACTGAAACTATTGTAAAAGTATAAAGAAATATTCTGGATTTATTTTATTAACCCAATATTTTTTTTCGTTTTTTTAGGAACAAAATACATCATTTTATTTTTTGCCATATTGAGATGTGTGGAAATAAATTATTTAACTCTCAACACTAAATTAAAAAATAATTTATGTATGACTTATCAATATTTATTGAAAAAAGTAAGTTTCTATACACATATTATTAATTGTATTAAAAACTATTAATAAATTCTTTCATTGAATTTCTCCTTTCTAAAGTAACAAAATGATTACAGAATTGAGCTAGATTAAAAGTCATTTTTATTCTGCATGATTTAAAAATATATTTATTAAATTTTATAGAACTATTAAAAATTCAATCCAGTGTTATTAGACAAAAATATTTTTTAGAAATAATACCATTCTGCATTATAGTTTTTTTATATATATATAATTGATTAAATCTGTCAATATATGTTTATGATTTGGTCAATTCAAATCAATTGTATTTTCTTTCATTCCTTTTCAACTTATTTTCTTGTGCACTGTAGTTAAAATGTACTGTAAACTTCTCTTTCATATTGTAATTTCTACAAATAAATTCAGTTCACTAGTTTCATATTTTCTTTTTTAATTTATTTTCATAGTAACTGTACAATAATCTTTATAAAAAAAAGTATACACACAAACATCTGTGTAAAGATCACGTTTTAATATATATGTAAAAATAGTTCGAAATATCGACAACATCTTCACGAAACATCTAAATGTATTAAAAAGAAAAACTCGTACACATACACACAATAAAGTTAAGACGAGATCGGGGAAAAATCATTTTCCGAGGAACATAACGTCACATCGAGCCGAATTGATTTAACGTCTTCTACATAAGACCAAATTAAAAAAGTACTCTAAAATATTTAATTTTATGTTGTTTTTTTTAAATTCCTTTTGTACAAGCCTAAAAGTATATTCATTTTATTTATATTTATAATTAATAATAATTTTCATATTATTATTATTCATCGACGACACGACTTTTTTCTTCTATATGTATATCCCTAGATTATTTATTTATTTATATATATATTGCTATAGTATGTAATATCATATTTATATATATATATATTACTTATGAATATTTCGTTTCATCTATATTGCTATATTTCCTCGGAGCCTGCGTTTGGAGGGAACGCTCTCGCGACCCACAGGCACACCGACTACTTATTTTATTGCTTTTGAATACCCGGCACTCTTGGGTACGGGAACACGCAATTCAACTGAAATATGTCGACGAGATATCATATGCAACACAACCGAAAATATTCGAAATATATATATATGTATATATATATATATATATATATATATATATATATATATATATATATATGTATTAATGTAAAATAAATTCCACGAACCAATTTTCATTTATATGCACATTCATACATGTGTATGTATTTATGTATTAATATTTTATGTGCACTTATATTATTTTTCTACTCAATGCATAAATTTATCATTTTTATAGTCACAGGGAATCGATTCAGAACGATTTTTAACGAATCGTCGGTCATAAAAGCAGATTACGGATTTAAATACATTATATATATATATATATATATATATATATATATATATATATATATATATATGGATGAATGTTTATGTATGATGTCATAAAATATACTTAATCTTATTCGAGTTTCCTCATTGAAATTATTTGCGATATTTCAATAAATCTGACAATTTTATGTTAAGTATTTTCTGTGCAAAAACATATTTTATGAGGAATAATGAGATCTGTTGTAATAAATTCTGAAAAATATATTAACTCAGTTACTTTTATTGATATTGTATGGATTTAATTGAATGGTAGAGTTGTACAATGTTTCTTTAAAAAATAATATAAATTTAAAACCTCAAAATATATCTATTTTTGCAACAATTGAATTTATTATAAGTGATATCAATAAATAAAAAAGAAATCAATTTCAATTACATATCTTCGTTTAAATCTAGAATTTTATTGAAATAATTTAAATTATTAATATATTTGTCTCGAAAAACGAAATATCTTGTATTTTTCTATTTAAAGATTTTTGTAGGTTATGTGGCATGTCTTGTTTTTCTGTTTTCAGGTATATGGCATAAGAATAATAAGTATAAGTGTTCATTGATATCAAAAATGAATAAATATATATTTATATTGAAAATGTTAAATATGTATGAATGGTCTACGAATGGAATAAAAAATGTTAAAAGAAGTATTGTAATATTTACACCTTGATAATATTTTTCTGTTATTCTAGGGTATTAAAAGGAAGAATGTATTAAAGTAAATGATGTAAAAAAGAATCGTTTAACAGCAATCGAACCAGAAGAAAAAATATTTTTATTGGAATTATCCGCTCGAAATAAACCCAAAAGGAAACAAAAAAGAAACAAGTAGGGAGAGATCTGAGAAGCACAAGAACTCTGAAACCGTATCGAATTTTTCGGTCCAGACACACACACACACACACGGATGTCGACTTTTGATGTTCAACTAACCACATGATAAAGCGACCGGGATGAAAAAAAAAACGGCGTCGCGGTGCGACCGCCGCACGTTCCGACTTGTCGACGAGAATTTTTCGATCTCGGGGCAAGGCCCGCGAGGACTCAATTCCCACCGGTTCCGTATATCGGCCGGGACGCTCGACTTGCTCCACGAACGACGCGTCTGGCGCGTTTTCGTTCCCGCGAGCGCGGCTTCCAGCCCATTGGATGATTTCCGGCCGCGCTGAATTATTCATATTTATTTATACGACTCCGCTTTTGATAACTTATGCATTGTTTTATTCATTTGTATATTCAAAAAAGGTTTTTATGTTGAATTTATTTATTACTTTCGCGAATATTGTCGGTCGGATGTCTTGCATACATGCTCTATGTTTGTTCCCTTTCCCATCAGATATTGCCAGTGAATGTATAAGTACAAAGTATACTTATAGATAAATATGTAAATAAATTATATCTATACCTACTATACGTTCCACTTTATATTCGTATATATATTTATATGTATGTACATACATCCATACATGTATATAAATGTATGTGTGTACGTTTGAAGTACGACGAGGCGTCAAAGTTCGATACAGAGGCAAAACAGCCGATTGAAATCAATACCGTCATCGAAACATAACCTAACATTTCGATTTAAATTTAAGTACAATCTAAGTATTGCTTACTGAATTACATTTATTGCTCTTGAATCTAAATTACCACTAAAGTTATCTTAAACTCTCAACACTAAACATTGTATATCGGTCGAATTTAGATTTTTTTTCTGAATAGTTGTAAAATGTCAATGTAAAAGATCACAGTTCGACAATTAGCCAGTCGATGCGAAATTGGTGTATATCATATTGAATGTGATTTCGAATTATATTGCTTTTGAATGTGTTTTGATTTGTAATAAGAACTGTTTCGGTTTTGAGGAATAGGAATTGTGGTTGAATACTGAAAATCAATACTGATTTGTTGGACGATTTATCTGCATGTATATGTTATGATTACTTGTTTCAAATCAAAAAAGATTTTCAAATTATTTAACATGTAAAATATTGTTTGAGAATCCAGATATATAAAAAGATTAAGGGAAAAATCCATGGAGAAATGAAACAGAGACATAAAAAATTCATCAGAATCAACTGGAAGAGAAAGGCATCAAATTGATCAACATACAAAGTTTTAGAAGAGATTTTCATTCAACAATGAATAGAAAAAGGCTGCTGTTACTATTTACTATATATAATATTTAATATTTACATTTTATTTTCAATTGCAGTTAAATTATGTTTTCTGTATTCATTTTTAGAACTTAAATGATTTTTTCTTAATCACAACACTAATCTTAGTGAACCAAAAATTATACATTTTTTTAGTTTTTGAGAACTGGAGAACAATAAACTACAATTTTTTGTATGATAAATCTTGAGAAGATTTTGAAAAAAAATATTGTAGAAAGATACATTATAAATATTAGAGGAAAAACGAGTAATTAATAGAATTTAAAAAAATAAGATAAGATATATATATATATATATATATATATATATATATAAATATAGAGATAAAGAGATAGAGAGAGAGAGATAAAGAATTAAATGGTAATTAAAGTTAATGGAAAATTTCTGGGACCCGTAACTGCCACAGCTGGAATTCAACAAGGGGACTTGTTAAGTCTTTTATTATTTAATATAATGTTGGATGAGGTAATTAAAGAGGTGAAAACATGAAAAGTTATAAAGTGCAAGACACGAATATAAGAAAAGTGTGTAAATATTAGTAGCAAAAGATGAAGACTAGCTTCAATGATCTCTAATGAGAACATCATAATCATTTAAAAATTACAATATTAAGATGTAGGTAAAAACACTAAGTGTATGACCATAAATAAAGAATCTATAAGGTATAAATTACAAATTTGAGATGATATAATAAAACATGAATCTTCTTTTAGATTTTTTTTTAGTTATAGAAATCTTCAAGACCGTGTAATGGCATAAATTATAAAGCAACCAAAACAGTTGGAGCATAAAACAAGAATTTTATTTTATTTTTTTAGTTATAGAAATATCAAAGACCAAGAAATGCTATCAAACTATAAAGTGACCAAGATGACTGAAGTCTTACTAAAATATAGAATACCAAATATACAGATATTAATACTGAACTATGGCGCAAAGATGCGAAGAGACACACGAATGGTCAAAATAATAGGAACAAAAATTGTCAAAAAAATAGTAGGAAAAATCTATGAAAATAGAATCAAAATGAAAATATAAGAAATTGGTCTTAGTTCATGAGTAGATTATGATTTAAAGATAAGAATGGAATAACCATATTAAAAGAATTAACAAAGTTAGTTCTCAAAAAAAAAATATACAATTTTTATAATATAGGATATTTTTTAAAAAAATATTTAAGTATAAAGAAATAATTAACTACATTTACTTGATAAAAATAGTAGCTAAAATTGATAATTTTATTTGAATAAAAAACTATAAATAAAATTAAACAAACTTTCAGTGTAATTAATTAATTTTACTAGGCATTTTATAAAAAATACTTGTTTTTAAAAAATCTATATAACATTTTATTATAAAAAGAAAATATTATATTTTTAAAAATATTTCTTTTAAGAAAATAAAACTGATTTTTGAAAAAAATTATGAGACAAGAAAACTTTTATTTCAATTTTTATATTAAGTTTTCTAAAAATTAATCAACTAGGTTTATTCAGTCCAACTTTACAATAAACCTTTAGAAATAAATTGAAAATTTAGTTTTGTTCCTAGTTAAGAAATGTTATTGCTTCAACCAATTTTATCAACAATTCTTCTTATAACAAATACAATGCAGAAATCGTCATATTATTAAATAAAATTCTATTTTAATGTCTGTCGATATTTATTTCCTTATTATTACTATTTATAAGAAGTAGGGAGTCAATGTAAAATCTATATTAGTAAAACGAATGAACCAGAATACTTAATTAATGTATATTACAAATATTTCGTTGTTGTGATTAACCAATACTCTAAATTTAACCTAACCAGATTTCTACAATACAATTATTGCTGTTTATCTTAATTCGAAGATCTGAAATATTCTTAATTAAAATTATTGCTGATTTATTATAATTCTATGAGTTTAAAATGGTTAATTTCAAAATTGGTTTTATTGCTTTTGAAATTGAACACGTTTTCGAACAAGTATTCGTTTTATTATTTGAGCAAAAGATAATAATTATTTTTTGATAAAAATTCGTTTGAGTTTAATTTCGAATTGTATGTTTATAAAATATTTAATAAGAAGAAAATACAGTATATATTCTTCTTATAAATAAATCATTATTGATTTATATATTGCTAGTTTTTATATTTTTATAGAAGCAAAAAATTATACATTTTTTTCTCATCATTAAAATGAGATGTTTTGGGTTTATCTAATTAATAATTCAAAACAGTATTAACTGTTTATTTCATTCAAATTTGATTTAATACAAGGCATGAACTTGTAATAATTTTTTTTATGCAAAATATTAAATATTTCTTTTATACTGAAACTAAATTTCAGCTGTGTTCATATTTCATTTTTTGTAAAAAAATGTTAATAGTGGAAAAATGTTTGTACACATTTGCATGTATAGAAACTCATTTTAAATATTTGTTTTTAATTAGTACAGTTGTTCAATTCATCAAATATTAAATTTGATTTTCGTAAACACGAAATATGGTTAAAATGCTAAAAATATATAGCATTTTTAATTACAATAACATATCCTTATGTAAAAAATACATAAGTTATTGCTTAAATTGAAAATATAATATTTTTATAGACGATTTGTAAAATGTTATATAATTGTAAATATTTAGCAAATTTTGAATTGTTTATCGCTATTTGCAAATTAATAATCATTTTATTTTTTCTGAAATTACTTGACATTTAATGCTATTTTTCTGTATAAAAATTGTTTTTATTCTTATTGCTTTATTCGAATAATTTTGACTGAACTTTTTTGAACGATTTCATTTTATTAAACTAATTTGAATTATTATTGAAGAACAAATGTTTTTGTGCAAATTGTAGTATGTTTTACAATTTTTTTCATATATGAAACCGTTATAAATATTTTAATCCATAAAAAGGATTTAGTCTTCATTCAAAAACAAACTTTTTTGTCAGTAATTTACACTTTTTTAGACTTTTTAATAATCATTCAATTTATGTTATTAATTTTAATTTTCTTGAAAGAATTTCATTTTGTATAGAATTAAATTTATGTTCTATTAAAGAACCAAATTAATTTTTGTACAATTTACATTTTTTTAAAAAAATGTATTACTCTTTTGTATTCCATTGATGATTTATATTCGTTAATAAACTGAATTTGCGTTTAATTAGAGAAAAAAAATACTTTTCGTGTAATTTACACGTTTTTCAATTTCTTATGCACAAAATTCCTCTTGGATATTCATTATTTATCAGTTTGGTTTTTATTTAGGATCAAATTTATTTTTCGCTCAAATTTCTGATTATGGAATTAATAATGAATTTTAAATGATCTGAAATTTTCAAAATTTGTTTATTTTTTATAAATCTAATCTTCCATTTATGATTTTTTAATAATTCGATTTTCTTTTCAAATATTGTTTTACCATTATTTAACATTTATACACAGAAAATCGTTTTATTATTTTTTATTTTGTAGTAAAAAACAAATTTCAATTAACCTTTTCCAAATATGGAAATTTATTTAAAATATTTAACCCTTGAGTAAATATTTTTGAAATATATTGATCTATGTAAAATTACATAGAATTATTGCTTGATTCGAAGAACCATTTAATGATTTAAAAAAAAATCGTTGTATATAATTTGTTTTAATTATTCAAAAAAAATGTCTTATAAAATGTGTTCAAATTTTTCGATTACAATTATTTTTTTCATTAATATTAAATATTTTAGAACTTTGTATAAGTATTGAATGTATTTTAATGACATTAGAATTGATTTGAGATTGCTTTATGTTTTTTTCTTACTATTAATTTCATTTCAAATCTTGAAAAAGCGTAGAAAATTTTTTTAGAAAACATTTTAGTCTCTTTTTATGTGATTGATTCTTAATTTAGATGATTTCTGATCGTTTAGAGTAAACAACAGTAAAAATTTCAATCCCTGAGTCTATACACCAGACTGTATCGATTGTGCCTAATCGTACACTTTGATTTATTTGGATACGAAAATGCATTTCCACATACGTATATATATACGAAATATTTATATAAAATACATGCGTGCTGCGGCGTCGCCGTTAATGGCATAAACTTCTCTCTTATACAAGAGTGGAGAGTTCAACAAGAGTTCGCTGATGGCATTCGTTGCATTGATAACTTGGCAAAAACTTACATATATATAAATATGTGTGTATATATGTATCTATATATGTGTGTATACGTTTTGTATATAAATATATATACATACATATACTCGTATAGTATATGTACGGTTTCGTCGTTGTTAGATTATTCGTTGCTTTCATTTCGTTATTGCTGTTCGTTGAAAGGCACATTCGCCGTTATTGCTAGCCCGTTGTCGTTATTCACCACCGCACGGCTCAATGGATCTCGGACATGTTTTTTTTTTTTGAAATTTACGATTTACAAAAAATATGTTTACATACACATATGGGTACATAAATATATATATATATATATATATATATATATATATATATATATATATATATATATATATATATATATATAATTTGTAGAGTGGTTCAATCGTAAAATATTACGCTGGAGTATTTTTTTAAAATCGAATAACATCATGTGTATATTTAGATCTGCTATTTTGGTATTATATATATATATATATATATATATATATATATATATATATATATATAATTTATAACATTTAATGTTCATATTTATATTGTTCATTTTCTCTAAAAGAACATCAAATAAAGTAGCAAATATAAATAGAGAGTATGATAAAAAAAATTGACAGTATTGATTGAAATCCATTTTGTTGATAATATTGTTACACAGTTTAAAAAAGTTAGACGTTATAAGACTTAATTAAATAAATTGTCATTTTAGATTCGTCCTATCTAAGGAAAATTCAGGAAAATTTATGATTTTTAAAGATTTTTGAAAGATTTAAATATTTTTTTTAATTGATTAATTTCGTTTAGTTTTCTTGAATTCATATATTTATTAAATTTTTGTGAGTAAATTGAGTTCTCTTTAATTTTTTGAGTATAATCAAGTTCTAAAAATACTTAATAAAAATGTTCTGAATTTTGAATAGTTCTCTTAAGTTATTTTTATATTTATTTAATTGTGCATTATAAATGTTACTAATTAAATGATATTTTATTTCATGAAAATCGTTGAAGGAAAAGTAGTGGATTGTATAGAAAATTGAAGCCAAATGTTTTCTTTTTTAATTATAAAAATTCAAAAATCAATAAAAAATTTAATGTAAAAAATAGAAGTTCGTAGGTAAAAAAGTATAATTTAATAAATATTTAGATGGAAACAAAAATTGGTGAAACAGAAATTATTTCAAACAATTATAGGAAAAATAGTGGATTGTTTAGAAAATTGAAGCCAAATATTTTTATTTTTAATTATAAAAATTCAAAAATCGATAAAAAATTTAATGTAAAAAATGGAAGTTCGTAGGCAAAAAAGTATAATTTAATAAATATTTAGATGGAAACAAAAATTGGTGAAACAGAAATTATTTCAAACAATTATAGGAAAAATCCAAGAAAACTTGTATGTGCAAAAAAATTAAAAGCCCATAAAAATTATTATGTTTAATAGAACTGTGCTTCTAGGCTATTTTTCACAGAAAAAATTATTACTATAAACTGTCTCAAAATTATTTGGAATTTTTTCATTTTTCATGTTTTCAATATACGTCAACATTTTGTATTGATCTATCAAATAATTAAAGAACATTTAAAAAAAATTAAAAGAATACAAATCTCAAAAATGTTACTCTATTAATTTTTTAAAAAGTTCTTCCTGTGCAACTGCAATATTAAAATTCTCTTCAATTCATTTGGAGATTTTTCTTTTATCAGAATTTTATTAGAAAAAAAATTATGTGAATTTTTATAATATTTCTAATTATATTGCTACTTTTTTAATACATTTTAATATGCTAAATGAAATTGAATTTAGTAATTTATTTTTCTTTCCAAGTCACTCTAATATTTGAATACTGTTAAATTCCTTTGAAAAGTTTTCTTTTTTCAGATTTTTTTTAAAAAAAATCTATTATATTTTTAAAACTGTTCTAATTATATTGCTACTTTTTTTAAAATGTTTCAATATTGTGAATTAAATTGAGTTTGGTAATTTATTTTTCTTCAAATCACTGAAATATTAAAATTTTGTATAATTCTTTGAAGATTTTTTTAAGTAAAAATCTGTTACATTTTTAAGATATTTCTAATTATTTTAATCAATTTTCTGAATTAATTTGATTTTGTAAATTTATTTTTAAGGCAATTTCTTATAAAATATTTATTGCTAATTTTAAACAAGTAAATTTATAATCAGTATTCTTTATTCAAAAAGAAAACATTATTTTTATTCATTTATTTCATACATATTATAAAATGTGATCCATTGAGACGTGCTATACGAGCTGCATATGTGAACAAAATGTGTATACATTAATATCAAAAATGTCGATACGGAACATTCCGTTCGACCACCGTTCATTTATTGCTACAAAGACTCGTTGTTCGTCGTTAATCACCTAAATATTATTATCGAAGTGAAACAAGAGTAAACTCTCGTTGAAGTCACATCGAAGCGTTATGCAAATTAATCTGTAGCTGCACTTAACAACAAACGTCGAGTTTACTCAACGGGCAGAACGAAAAAAATAAAAAATAAAAACGAAGAACTTTCTCAGTTTCATTCATAGAATAGCTACCGGCCAAATCACTAATTAAATATTTCATTATATATTTTCTCCGTCTATTATACATATTAATTATGTACAGGGAATACTCTCTCTAATAAGACTTTTTTTAATTAAAAAAAAAAAAACATCCTCGGTGAAAGTTTACACAAGCCGAGTTTTATTGAACTATGTTTATATGTAGATATATTTATGTTACTCTCTTCCCATTACTTCGTCCACTGTTCGTTAAACTTCGAATTATATGTAAAAAGAGGCCCTCAGCTACGTTTATTGACTAGATGTACACTCGATAACTGACTGGCAGCATAAAAGAATACTCGGTGGTAGAAAAAAAATCAACAGGATTTTTTAACCAGTGTTTATGTTTTTCACGCTGCGCTGGTTTATTTTATATATTATTTTTATTTCGCAATCCGTAAAACAAATGTGAAAAAATTGCACGAAGGGACTTATCGCCAAGCAATGCTTTTGGAAATCAGTACAAGCAATGGTCATATGTGAATGCGCTTATTTTTCGTCAAGTGACTCGTAAATAAATTAAATGTTCGTATTTATCTATTATTTAAATTATTTTCTAGAGCGTCTGCCTGTGTATTATACAAGGTTTTTTTGGCTGTGCACTAGACTAGGCCTTTACTACTTTATTTTAGTTTATTTATATATTGCACTAACCCGAAATATGTCGATCGAGGATTATTTATATATATATTATAGAGATATATATATATATATATTTATGTACATGAATTATCTGTGTATTGTTATTTAAAAAATGAACAAGTTGTTGTCCCATAAAATTTGTAAAAATTATTTATTTCTAAACCTGTTTTTCTTAAATATAAGTGGGTTATTAAAATAAATTAAAATAGTTTATTATATATTTTCAATTTATTGATAAAAATATACCTCATCTATCAGAAAAAATATTTTTAAAAATTCTAAAAGTGTGTAAAAATTTACAAGTTGATAAAAAATATTTTTCAAGAAAAACTACTTATTGTAATTTGAGTTATATAATTTAGTAATATTTTGAACTAAAAAATTGTTCGTTTCTTGAATAAATTATTAATTTATAAAATGAAAAAAATTGTACGAAGTTCTAAAATATTTTCAAAGTATAGATAAATGAAGAGTTTCAATTCCAAGTGTGATTTTAAAAAATAGTTTAAACTATGATTTAATTTAGTATATAAAAAAGTATCAAAAAAACAAGGTAAATGTAGTAAAATGTAATTTAAGTAACTGATATTTGGGGGAAAAAATAAGAAAATATTGTAAAATATTTTAATACAAATGAATTATCATCCCTAACACCACAGTATGTTATAAAATGTTCAATAATCAATGATTGTTCAATTTGTTGTTTATATGGGCTAATGTGCATTTCGATGGCAATGCTATCATCGTCAGAGAATTTCTGTTATAAACAATAAATTGAATTATGAAAGATTTTTGAACACTTTACAACATATTGTATTGTTAAGGGTGATAATTCATTTGTGTTAAAGAGAATTTGCTACATATATTTTAAAAAAATATAACATTAATATGTATCAAATATAAATTTATATTTTTTTAAAAAAAAATTAAAGAACAATACCCAAATAATTGATTGAAAAAAATGTTTCACTAGAGCAAAAAAAAAATTTCGTATTTATTTAATTTAAATAATATTCTAGGAAAAGTTTATAATTAATTAAAAGTTTATACCTAATCACAATAATCAACTAAATATGTATTATATAGAATAATTTTTTTAAAAAAAAATTGATGAAAATTTATATTTCAAGTAAATATATACTCTTCATTGGAAATTTGATAACAAAAATCAATAATAAAATTAATAACTCATCGATTCTATTTCTAGTCTTGTTGATAATTTTACACATTTTTTATGATTGCGTCATTTGGATTATATACAAAATTATTAATAAATTACCATAAATAAATATGTTTGATTTGGAAACTTTTTTGAATAGATTAAAATTTAAATATGAATTTATAAATATTTATTGATTTTCAGTCTCAGAAATAAAATTGTATAATTTTTAATTCTATGGTTTTAGTGTATTCTATTTTTATTTTGTATTTTTAATAATCACAAATAAAAATAATAAATAAAAATCAATTTATATTTTCTACTTGGTACTTTAAATGCAGGTAAAATATCATATTTTTTATATAACTTTGATTTTAAATTTTGTTTCTAGTTTTTAACCAAGCAATTAACATAAAAAATGTTCCTGAAATAATTGAAATTTATTGCAGTTATCTACAGATTTATTATTTTTCTTAATCACAAATGAAAATAATAAATAAAAAATCTATTTTGTAATTTCTGTTTATTATTTTTAAATGAAATAAAATATTTATTATAATTTTTACTAAATAATAACTAAATAATTTTGATTTCAAAATTTTGTTCATACTTTTTTACCAAGCTGGTTATGTAGAATATTTCCACGATAATTAAATTTTAATGCAGTTCTCTAATAATTAAAGCATAGTCATCGAAATGCCTATTATTAAATAAAGTGAACAATAAATTTTTACTGAACACTTTTATAAAATCTTGTGATGTTTGATGTAAGTGGTTTATTTGTATTAAATTACTATATTTAATTAACTGATATTTTTAAAAAATCTTATAAATATAATTGAAAATAACAGAGATTGGAAATTATATTATAAAGGTGTCTCAAATGATACCTTCAATCTCATTTTATATCCTTTAATCTTATTATAAAAATACCTAGATTGCAACTTGTTCATTTAATCAAATCGATTTTCCAGATTATCCTCGAACGACATCCACTACAAATCTACAGCATTTAACCAAAAAGTGACAAAAATTGTAAACAAATCGGATCCATAAAACCGTATGTAAAATTTATTTAATATATGTTTGATTTGAACATGTTTTTTTTGCAAAAATATCGCCAAAACTATATATATATATTTTTTTTTATAGTTTCAATTAATAAATATATAAATATTACTATCGTTAATATAATATTTTTATCCATATATATATATAATCATATTATCATACTTTTTTTATACATTATTGGAATGTTACAGTACAATGGAATGACTACAATAAATAGTGTTTCGTCAATTTTTTTCTTTAAATATATATCAAAAAACAAACACATTTAAACATATTGACTATAAATAGGGGGACTAAAAAATTATATAAATATCTTATCAATTAGACGTGTCGCGTGTCGTATCCCGTACATACACACACACACACACACTTTTCTATATTTATTTATTAATTTATTTCTAAGTAGAGAGGGCGAAAGACAGCTCGTTGTTACTCGTGAGGAGTTCGACAAGTTTTCCCAATAGAGGACTACATTGATTCGATTTTGATATCAAAACATATAATTTATATAACTGGTTTATATGTAGATCCGCACGAAACGTCTATAAATTTTTCATGAAGAAACTTCTGACCCAATCACGAGTACTGTTTTCGGTCGAAGGCCGTCGTTGTATCGTTTCGAACGAGAACAGTGGCTACTACTTACGCCGATTTCCATTCATACGGATTGTTTTTTTTTTGTTGTTGTTTTTGTTTCGCTCGTGTACGGGATACGAACGGCGACTAATATGGTGTCGAAATACTACTGAGTTACACTAGACGCACGCGCGTGGTACGAAAATTCCACGCGAGTGCACTACATGGACGTCGGGACTGAATGCTAGAATTGCTGTGGGCTCTGTTCTGCAGGCTCGCTGCTACTCTCATCCGATTGTCTCGTGATGATTTTACCATTCATGTTGTCTCATTGGATAGCATTCAATCTCAGATAAAATCATTTCATTATATCAATTAAAACTAATTCGTTGTTTTACCTTTATACCCCTTTAAATTATTCTTTTCTGGTATTTACCTTTAAATTAATATTAATATATTTTATCAAAACCAGTTTCATACATATTTCTTCTTAAAATATTTTAATACTCTTTTTTAAAGATCAAAATTATTTAAAAAAAAACACGAATAAAACAAGTCAGGGGGTTGGTTTTGAATAAAAATAATAATTAGTAGTTTTAATTTGCATATATAAACCATTTATGGAATATCCAATTTTAAAATATTTTATAAAAGAAAAATTTTCCCTTGTTATACAACAATAGCCATATTTTAATAAATCACGAGTTTGTATTTATTTTCAAGAAATTTTTTTTAACAAGTTTATAAAAAAACATTTAATAAAATGTAATATTTTTTTATTTAAAGGTTACATAGCTATTAGACAATTTTTAAAAATAGCCATACTATTTGTTTGAATATTGTGGAGTAATATTTGATAAATTATGAAGTTAAGTTCCAAAAAATTGCTTTAATATTAAGCATTAAATACATTAAAAATTATATGAAAATAAATAATATCTAAATTGATGAAAACCAATTGAAATTCCTCATATTATTGTTATGAAAACTAGAATTTGATTCTTGATTCAAAAATAGTAGTCAGGAAAATAAAGATATCGTCTATTTAAGAATATTTTTAAATAAATCATGTTTTTAAGGGAAAAAACTATATTGATAATTTAAAAAATAAAAATTGCATTGAAAAATAAAAAAATATTTTTCTTTTTAAGAATTTACAAATAACCAAATTAATAACTACTTAGCCTTAATAAAAATATAATAAAATATTTTTTTATTAAAAAAATTATGAGAATGATGATCATTCTTTTTCATTTTCATATTATTTATTTTCACAAAATTGAAAATCCAACATCAAAATTGATTGTATCTGAACTGTAGAAGTGAATGAAAGATCTTCCATGAGTTCATAACTATATTATTATCAATAATGATTTATTTAGTCAATGAGCAAATTTTTTGTCCTTGGATATGAATTTTTCAAACAGAACATTCCATTTCCTTGAGAAACATTTTTCATATTATTCGAAAATCTAATCTGTTATTATTATATTCAGTTTTTAATCTGGTCTTAAAAAAATATTTCAAAAGTGACCTAGAAGTAAATACCAGAAAAGAAAATTTTATTTTTTTAACAAAAAATCAAATTCCAACTGTCCAGTAATGAACGAACTAATCATAATTTAATTTTTATATTTTTAAGCAAATATTAGTTACTTCCATATGAAATACTTGATCTGTTTGTAGAAAATTATATCAACAATGATCTAATAGTAAATACCAAAAAAGTTACCAAAAGTATTACTAAATAATAATGAAAAAATACCAAAATATGTTGTATTGTTAGAAAACCAAATTCGAACTACTGAATAAAAAATTTGCGATCATGGGTTATTTCAGTTGTATTTGTATGAAATGCATTATTTTTTTAACTTTTCTAGTAAAAAATTAAATAGATTCGAATTTTCTTCTAAAAAGTGAGATTGTCTTTGCTTAGATTTTACATTTGATAAGATTTTCATTATTAAAAATGTAATGAAATATTTTTGAAAAAAGGAACATAAAAATAAAAATATTTCATAAATTATGAAATCAAATTTGAAAAGTTGAATTAATAACAATATTGAACATTAAATACACTAAAAATTATATTAAAGTAAATAATATCAAAATTAATGAAGATCACTTGAAATTTCTCTTATTATTATTAAAACTTGAAATGCATTGAAAATTATATCAAAGTAAATAATATAAAAATTAAAATTCATATAACTGTTAAAACTAAAACTTAATTTTTCCCAAAAAATTAAATCATCTCAAAATGTCCAGATTATTTTCAAAGTAAAAAAACAAAATGGCCGAGATGTCCATTACATTTAAGAAAAGAAAATTATATTTAAAAATGGAAGAAAAGTTTTTCTTGTTAAAAAATTATTTTTGTTTTAAAAAATCATTATTTAATTTATCTCAAGTTTGACTTTTTTAAAAAAAAATTAATTTTTTTAATTGATCTATTATACCATATTTTCCGAATAATCAAAATAGCTAATATATTAGCCAATATTCTTTTTAAATAATAACGACTGTTCGATCGGTTACAAAGTAGACATACCATCCCACCATCCCTATTTTCAATCAATACCGTATATTTAATGCACGTAAAACAAACATACTGAATTATTTTCATCAAATTCTGTTTTTTCCCAATTCCTACTCGAACATATTTTATAGAATTAAAACGTATTCCGTGTACAATCCAATTACATGTTAATCAATTGACATTACATGATTTTATATAATAATAAAAATATCCCCCTTTTGTGTATATCGCATTTGAATCATCCCCCGTTAACCCCCATCCATTTTTTGAAAAAAAAAATAAAACCATTAATCTGTTTTCTATCCAATGAGACTATGGGGTACCATCAAAAGAGACCAACCAACTCGCCTAATGAATAGAGGCTCACGCACTCACTGACTAGAAACAACTGACTAAATATTTACGATTTTTTTTTGTTTAGTTTGTTTGTTTACTTGGCTGACTAGATTCTCACTTATGTTAATATAATAATTCATATAAATCTAATATCATAACATTGTAATACTATTCTCGCATTGTTATTACTATTATTATTATTAATATTATTATTAAATTTTAGTTTTTTGCAATTTTTTTTTCTTTCAATTCAATAAATATTCTCAATAAGATATATTCGTTGTATATGAAACGTTGCATCGTGCCAGCAGCACTCGAACAATATATATTATCATATATTTTTTTTCAAAACAAGTCATAAGATTTATTATTTAACTAGGACCCTTTTTCGTATATAAATACTCATTTTTTTACTTATATATATATATATATATATATATATATATATATATATATATATTTAAATAAGAGATTGCGTCTTTTTCAAAAACCATTCTACATATTTTTCATAAAACAGTGTCTATCATTTTCTTCTATTCGATATCAAGCATGATTAAATCTATCTCACTTAAGATAGGACCTGATCTATTTTCAATCCGTCCAAATGCCCAATTCCATACCGAAATATCTCCGTTATTTTTTAATCCACTTAACATAACTTTGAAATTTGTTTATTTAATTATATATAAATTCAAACAAATGTTGAAACCGAATATTATTGATATTATCTTTAAGGGGGTATTCTAGTCTAGAATTTCGAAAAAATCGATTTTTTTTATTTACATATTTTCAAAGTTTAGGCCTTTAAGAATATGTCCTTAAGAGGATTTTTCGAAATTCGAATTATTTTTAATTTTTGTGACGCGCCAAAATGAACTCCAAATTAAACGTGTTTTTCTCATACTTTTTCGACAAATATCAAATTCTAATGAATCGATTTACTTTTTTAGATCTCAGTATAACAGTTAACATTTTAACGAAAGTTGAAAAATAGGGCAAAAAATGACTGTTTTTCACACTGCCGCCATTTTGCGAAAAATTTTTTTTTAATTTTCCTAGGCGGAGATACTACTACAACCTTCTTTTTCAATAATTTCAAAAAAAATTTGTTTCAAATGACCGGAAGGGTTGGAACCACGTCAACCAGGAGACAGCTTTTTTTTCGAGTCCCCACTTTGCCAGCCTGTACCTTTTTCAATTTTGAATTTTTTTGTTTTTAATAATACTTTTTTATACTCTTAAAACGTCAATAAATAACTGATAAAAAATGGATAGTAAAAATATTTGAATTATTCGTGCGTCTAAACTAGAATACCCTTAAGTACAGTTTGTTATTTTTTTCGAATTATCCATACAATATAATAAAATGAAAATTGAACTTTTTGATATAATCCTAACTCGTTCCGATTCTTGACCGGTATTATTTTTAATAAAATTCATCTAAGAAAATTGCATCTATATTTCATATCGTCGACATAATCTAAATTCTGACCCTGGTGTCTCCAAACTTTTTTAATATATTTATTTAAATATATAATATAGCTAAATGGTGAACGGCATCAGCACCAGTAATATATAAATTCAACTATTCATTGTCACTAAATTTCGTTAATAATCTTAATATTCAAGCTTCCTAGGAAACGGGTAACTGCTTTTAAAATTTATTGGACTCTAATGTGCTGAAAATATTTAATTTTAAATACATGGAAATCAATATCGATTTCAATCTATCTATTGGAATGAATCGTGTGATTTTTTGGTTAGATTTTTTTCTATAAATATTCTTTTTATTTTCAATGATTTTAATCGTGGGATTTTCTCCGAAAACTCAATTATTTTCCCAGAAATAATCCAGAAAACGAATCACAGCTCTAAACACTACAAAATTCTAATCAAATCATTCATAATTGTTTATTTTTTTACTTTTAATAAACGTTTTAATGCCAGCGTCATTTCAAACATGTGGACACAAAAACCTAGTGATCTATAGATAGTAACGTCACTTCTGCTTAAAAGTTAATAAACAATTATTAATATATTTTAATTGAAATTTTGTGGTGTGTGGAATAGTGATTTTGTGAAATTATTCCAAAATATTTTTATATGTTAAAAACGTGTATGTTTTCGTTCGAAATGAAATTATCAATCGGTATCGTTTGGAATAAAAACGACGAAATCTCTTATTTTTCTCTGTTTCATGTATGATTTTCATTTGACATTCGGAACAAAACTGAGATTATATACGAGCAAGGATCACGAATGGCGTGCAGTCGAGCATTGCAGGAATCTATATAAAAATCGTCATTAGGAATTCGATGTCTTAAGTATTTATATTCATCTCAATAAATTACTAATAAATATATATAAATATAAATGGTTTAATAAATAATCCTACGTACAGCAGTGCAGACTAATTAATATATTTTTTTTCAAATATATATATATGTATATATTATTGACTACATTACAGACTGCATAGACCTCTATGCGGCGGCGTTGTGGAATTATCTTCGATGTTTCAGTTATAATTTTCCCTCACAGAACTACTTAAAAACTAAAACTCTGGTGACAGAGACTAAACTTAGTGGACGTGTTGCGATTTATTTGTTCTAGTAACAAAGTTATACATACATACAAATATATATATATATGAATATTTATATGTATATGTATGTATATAATGTGTTCCCAGCGGTGGAAACTGCATCAATTAGTATTAAACTATTTACAAAGTCACTAACCGACTTCCCGGAGGCGAGGTGTTCCGGCAATGGCGTTGTTATTGTTGTTGTTGTTCGTCGCGTCGCTTCCGGGTCCGGTGCGCGTGACGTCGACGATCACTCACGCCGCACCGTAACTCATTTGTATCTGCGTTAACACTGACATTTGGGTAGATTGCGGGTTCGAATTATGCGGTCCAAGCGGCGCTACGACGGGCTGCTGTTGCGATGGCGGGGGTGGTGGCTGCGGCTGCGTCGTCTGCTCGATAGGAACGTCGTTGATTCCACCGACGGGCATGTTCGTCGCGATGACCGAGGCCGGTTTATCGTCCTTCAGACACGCCGACTCGAGATGTTTGTTGAGATACGATTTCAACGCGAACGATTTGCGACAGCGCGTGCACTCGAAGTTCTTATCGTGCGAGTGCGTCTGCATGTGCGCGCGTAGGTTCGACCGATCGGCGAACGCTTTTCCACAATGCGCGCACCCGTACGGTTTCTCGCCGGTGTGGCTGCGCAAGTGGCCCTGCAGCAGCCACGGCCGCGAGAACAATTTGCCGCACACGCCGCAACTGTGCGCGAGTTTGTGCGTCAGCACGTGCATCGCGAGCGCCGGCATGCTGACGTACGCCTTCCCGCACGTCATGCACTTCTTCGCCGACTGCGAGTCGAGACTCCGGTGCGTCTGTTTGTGTCGCGACAAGTTCGACGACGTCGCGTACTGTTTACCGCACTCGGTGCACGTGTATTTCGGTTTCGACGTCGGCGGCGGCGGCGGCGCGGTAGGTACGTCGTTACTCTGCGGCGTTCGCGTCGTGTTCTGTTTCTGTACGTCTTTGGCGCGTTTCGAACGACCGTCGCTGACGAAGAACGCTTCGTAAGTGTACGCGACGGTCTTGCCACTCGCCTGTGCCGGTACAGGCGACGGCTGCAAACGCTCGACGACCGATGCAGGCGTGGGCGCCGACGGCTGCGGCAGAGGCGGCAATTCGACGATGACGCGTTGCTCGAGCGGCGCGAACGCGTAAGCCGTCGACGCGCTCAAGTCGAGTATCGCGTGCGCGGCGTGCAGGTCCTCCTTGGGCCGATCGTCCAACGAGTACGGTCGATATATGTCCTTCTTCTTTGGCGGTAATGGTAACGCGGCGCCCGTGCTCGTCACGCACACCGGCTTGTTGGGGCGCACGGGCGGCGGCGGCGGGGGCGGGGTGCACTCGCGCCGCAGCTCGCGCGCCGTGTGCAGCGTCACGTACGACGGCTGCGGAGACGAAAGGGAAGTGGTGAGCGAAGATGGAGACTCGTTCCGAGCGTAAGTGGAAAAATGAGAGGAAGAGAGTTCTTGTATATAACCTGTAACAAAAACAACACGGTCAATTTTCCGAAAACAAAGGTACAAGTGTAAGATATAACGAGTTTCTATCGATTGTTTGCTTAAGTCATTTCCTAGGCTTTTTGTACGAAAATCGATTTCAACGTTTTCTTTGTACTTCAACATCATTCTATTTTTTTGTCACTGAAAGCTACAAAATCCACTTAAAATTGTTGACCATTTACTCTAGATAACTAGTTTTATTATCTCAAATAAACAATGATCATTTTTTACAACTTTTTCATGGGTTTAAAAAGACAAATATTGAAAGAAAACACACTCTTCAATTAATTTTTGCTAAGAAAAATTTACAATATTACCCCAACTATTTTTTGAATTTCTTATATAATTTCTAACAAAAATTAAATTATTTATAACGATTCAAGGATCCTACTCAATCAAATGGTCGAAAAAAACGTAAATTTTGAGATTTTTTTCAATAACTATAACACATTTCTCAATAAATGTTCATGTATTTAAAAACGTTTATTAAAAGAAGTTCATATAATCATTTTTAATAAAAATATTTAAAAATAAAAGAGATATGAACATGTTCTCATAGGTATTCTGAAAAAAGGTTGTTCGCAGTGACCGTTACTGCTCAGATTTGGATCGAATGGAATCAAAAAATTATTTTATACATTAAATTATGTAGTCCTTGAACGATGAGTTTTTCAAGATATTGATTTGAACAAAAATGACTGACTTTCTAATAAAATTTTGACTTTTGATGAAAAAATCGTCCGTTTTAATTAATAAAAATAAACTATGTATTAGAAAAATTCTTCGTTCAAGGACTAGGTTTTTAAATTTAAAATAGGCCTGTAAAATTTGAAATAAATCGATGCAGTTTTTTCGAGATATTTTGGTCGCCGGTTTTGAAAATGCAATTTTCAGAAAAACATTTCTAAAATTTCAAAACTAGTTTACACAAGTATTTATAAAAAAAAACTAGTATACCTATACCTCCATCAATTTTAATCAGATTAATTTGAGACCTCAGAGAATATTCTTCAGATATTATATTTACAGAAAATATCAAAATCAAAAATCGAATTTTTCAACCTTTTGACTGAGCATGACTTCTCAAAAACTCACAATAATATAGAATCACGGCAATTGCATGAATCCTCATGTCGTACATCTTGCCATTCGCATACCTCCGCTTATATCCATTCACATAATGCATCTCTTGTAATTCAAACAACACTGTTACAATGTACAATTATATATCTGACTACAAGGAGACGACTCGGTCATAAAAACAAACATTAATAACGACAGAGTCGGCAAGGCGTCGTCGTAAAGGCAACAGTACGGCGTTCGGGGAGATAGGTGTGTGCAAGGATACGACTCTGTTGAAGAAACCGCACGCGGAATAGACATTGACATCGAACTACACTCGCGGGATATTAAAATGCAAAAGTTTATCCTAGCGAAATGAGGAACAGTGAATTAGTCTCGTACTGGTTAACGACGCGCGCGGCCCGACCGAAACGCCATTACTGACGACAGTTAGATAGCCTTTCGGTTCGATTATTTCGTCGATGGGAATGGTTGTGGAATAATACGTTTACGGGTCGCGAGATCGGGTCTGATGGAATCGATGAATAATTCAATTCGTACAGAAGAATGTCGCTGAAGACGAATCGTATACAGTGAACGGTTGGTGTACGTTCTTTTTCCAATAAATATTTATGTTTATTTCTTAACTAAACACATTTGTACTTCATTCTTACGAATAATCGGCTACAGAAAATTCTACTGTAAAATCTTGATATTCTTAAATAAATTAAAATTATTTACTGTTTAAAAAAATAGCTTACAGATTTCAGTTCTTTGCTGTTATTAATTCATTGTGACACAAAATATATTAAGCAATAAATTTCTAAAAAGTACATTCGTATTTGGAATAAAAATAAAATTTATAAAAATATAGGGTCATTTGAATGTAAAGGCTAAATTTGTGTTTTATTACAAAGATACAAAAGTAACTATACATATGTTTTCCTATACACCACCCTATACACATGTTTCTTTTTAATAAAACACAAATCTAGGCGTCACATTTGGATGACCTTTTATATATGATCCGTTAAATTTAAAAATGGAATAACTCAATTTTTTGGAAAAAATGAGTTAATGACAATTTTAGGTAGACATAGATTTCCTCTTTTTATATTTATAATAACACAGTCAAGGGTGTACAATAAACCCATAAATTAATGAAATTAGATTTTCTGTATAATTTTATTACAAAAACGTTATATTAGAAAAAGGAATAACTCCAACTATTCATACATTGAGATAAAGGTTTACTTTTGAATTAAACGAAAAATCGACTTTGAAATATTTATAGTTATATTATATAAAAAATTTATAAATAAACAATAATTGTTTATTTATAAATTTTTCAAAAAAACTTTTATATAATATAACTAAAAATATTTCAAAGTCGATTTTTCGTTTAATTCAAACGCAAACCTTTATCTCAATATATGAATAAATGGACTTGTTCCGCTGAAAAAAAATGTTCAATTTGTTAAAAATGAAACTGGAATAATTACTTTTGTAGCTAAAAAAATCGGTTATTTTCCCTAGCAATTTTATTAATTATTTTTACATAATAAAATTTAACAAGTTTATAGTTTTAAAAATATAACCAGAATTTAATAAATTTGTCAATATTTTTTAATTCATTCAAACGCAAACCTTTCAATATCTCAATATATGAATAAATGGAGTTATTCCACTTTCAAAATTTAACAGTTCATATATTTATAAATATAAATTTATAGACATAAAGATAAGGAGAGATAAATGAAAGACACATTTTCTATAAATATTTTCGTAATTAAAATAGAAGGTATCAAAATATCGGCGTGATATTCTCCAGATCATTACATTTGTTGTTATACATTTGTAATTTAATATTTTATCGTTCGTTCATTCATTCGACACCCCTTTATCAAGTAAGATAGCGTAACGTTCAATTCCGCCAATTAAATTAGTCCAATTAGTTGATTACGAGAACTAAAGAAAATAAAATGTTCCTTTTAATTAATATCGTAATCACATTAATTAAAACTCGAAGAAATACATAAGTGGATGCTTTCGTTGTTTAATCAGATAACGGTGTAACGACACCGTGTCCCCGACGATACTTCAAACAAATAAATAAATAAACGGTTATATAAGTACATGTGTTGCGTATTTTCGTTCGAAAATTGAATTAAAAAAATCAATGCAATAAACTATACGAATTATTACAAGCGGATATAACTCTTACCTCAGTGTTTAATTTATAGTCGAAACAGTTTTTGATGAAACGAAATTCAGCTCGCTCATAAAATATGGTAGAAGATATTAAATTTTAACGTGTATTTAATTGGTTTTCTGAGTTTATTGCCAACAAGTGCGACGAGAGTGCGGGGTTGTAAATAAATAATTAACTTAATTAATTAAAAACTGGAGATAATATTCCTCGTTGTTCGACGGAGTTTGATTATGACAAATATTTAATAAGCTTAGGAATTTGTTTTGAATTTTGTTACGAGTCTTTTTTCGTTCTTCTTCAGAATCAGAAAACAACGGGTCTGTTCGCGAGTTTATTTTTTTATAAGTTTTTCGTAAAGGCATGTTCTCGATTAATTTTTTTATTATATGTTTTAATTACACGTCTGTGTTGGAAAATTCGAATTTAATCAACATTTTATAAGGTGATGTGAATGAAACTGAAAGATAGTAAATTATAGTAAACAAGTAATCTTATTAAAGCCATCCTATAGATGAGATTAACTATTTTTATTAATAATATAACTGCAAAATTAATGCTAGAGTAGGATTTTGTAAGAAATTGTGTTCAATCATTAATTCCATAAAATATGCCTAAAATCAAAAAGATAAATAACTAATTAATTAAATATTTTTTATTTTATTTCCATTTAATCTTCCAAAGCATTTATTGAAAAACCCTGTACTATTAATATGATTGATTGATTAACGTAAAAAAGATGTTAATATTTCTGTTTGAAAAAAAATAAATACTATTTGTAATTAATTTTATTTTAGTCTAGACATTTATTAAATATTTACAAGTATTTTTATTAAACCAAACAATCCAAAAACAATAAAAATAAATCATAAAAAATTTCACTAGATGCTTTTCCTAAATAAAAAAATGGAAATATATGTGCCGTTTAAATAAAGATTTTTAATACAAATAGTCCTTCAGGGCACTTTATATATATATATATATATATATATATATATATATATATATATATATATATATATATGTTTATGTATGTATGTATTGAATCCTATAATCGTTAAAAATAATACAAAAGGACGTCATGAAATTTTATAATCACTTAAGGGGCAGTTAAAAAAGGCAATGAAAAAAATCCCTCGCTATATTCCTATCAGATCGTAAAATCCAAAAGGTTACCGATTGTTAAAAATCGGGTGTTCTTTTCGAGATGAAAGAACGTGTTCTCGGCTGCTTTTATTTCTTTTTGTATATATATATATATATATATATATATATATATATATATATATATATATATATATTTGTATACAATACTTTTTCCAAACTGTAAATATACATTATTTTATTCATGTTTATTTTTAGTTATATATAAAACGAATTATTTTAATAATTATGAAAATTTTAATAAATACTTAATTCAAAAGAATTGCTCGGCTGGTTTATTTTTTTTAAAATTATAAATGAACAACGTAATAATCTAATACATATTTCTTATTCAAGATTAAAATTAAACTCAGATTCAAATGAAAAATAATTTTCAAGTGACAGTTCTTGATTTTTCAAATTGATAATTGATCATCGAATTAATTGGGATTGTTAAAAAACGAATCTAAAAGCTTAGGACGAAAAATTCGTTATACATAGAAGAACAATGTCTTGTACATCACAAAACAAACAAAATGTTGAGATTGATGAATAACGTTACTGTAAATTCACAGACAATAAAAATCGAAAATTAAAAAATATGATAGATAGTCTATAGAAAGAAAACTGGAATTTAAAAGATTATTGAAGAAAATTCTAACATTTATCAATGTCTAAAGAATCGAAGGACATGAAGAAAAATAATTATTATTACATACTTTTCTTATTTGTTGTATTTCGTTTTTTTATATTTTTTTAAATTACTATTTATCATATATTTCATAAATATTTTTAATATGAGTTAAATGAAATTTTTATAAAACTATATGAGAGAATAAATGTTCTGAAAATTATTTATGAAAAAGTTTATTGAAGAGAATTTCAACATTCGTTAATATTTAAAAAATCCAAAAACAAGATGAAAAAAAAATTATAATTGCATACTTTTATTATTTATTGCATTTTATTCTTTCAATAATTTAAAAAAATCACTATTTATTACTATTTATTTTGAAACTGTGACAAATTAACTTGAACAGAAATAATTTTTCACCCTCAACACCAAAGTACACACCACAATGTACTAACATTATTATTATAAACAACAAAATGAACAATAAGTTATTATTAAACACTATAATATATTGTACTGTTGGGGGTGAAAATTAATTTGTGTTATTTTACTATTTATGATATATTTAAAAAATATTTTCTTTAGGAATTACTTGATAAATGAGTGAATAAATATCCTAAAAATCATTTATACAAAAATGTATCGCAGAGAATTCCAACATTCTTCAATATTTGAATAGTCAAAGAACAATAAGAAAAATAATTATATTTGCATAATTTGATTACTTGTTGCACTTCATTTTTTTATATTTTTTAAAATTCCTATTCATATTTCATTGTCAACTACTTGAAACTCTTCTCAAGCTACAGAATTGAATACAATGTCATAAAAATCATTTATAAATGAGTTAAATCATTTAAACAGATTTATATCATTACATAATTGAAATTGTTGTATAAAATAATCATTTATGATTCTTATTAATTAAAAATATCTAATTTTTGATGTTCGATACTAATTTGGAAAATATAAAAAAGTTTAAATTTGTTTTAGAAAAAAATCCCTAACTCGTTAAAGACATTTGTGTTTTTTTTAAAAAAAATATCCTAAAAAATATTGAAATCTTTAAATCCCAAGATTTGATAATCACATTTTCAAATTACATTTCTGAAATGTATTTGTAAGAAAAAAATTTGCATACTTAAATATATATATATATATATATATATATATATATATATATATATATATATATAATCCAATTTGCATTTTCTTATCAATTAAATCAAATCTATTTCACCCTTTTCCTCATAAAAAAGCAGTATTATCTTCTATAAAATATTTCATTTTCGTATAACTTTATATAATACGTATTAAAAACTTCCCTATTCAGGTTATCCATTCCAAGAAACTTATCTATAATTCTGATCAAACCGCTTTTTATATAATTGCTCTATCAAAAACGTACAAAAAAAATAAATAAAAAATGTACAAAACAAGCGCTGTGGTACAAAAAAATCGCAATAAAGTACGATTGTCTCATTCGTCTGAGATGGCATTGTACATCCACCGTTCAACATAAATGCTACAGTCGGTCTTCGAACATACAGTCCATACATAACATCCTCTCTATCACCCACAACTACTGTTCAGTTCGAAAGCGTCTCCGTCGTCGGGGCGGAGGCTCTTGTAACGTCGTTTGGCTCGATATTTGAAAGCGTGCCAAAACATCGAGAGTACCCCGCAGTGGTCTGCATTGCTGAGCGAGCACTGACGGAGTTGTACATCCCCTTACGAGCAATGGAGTGATGTTGATTGCATTGTAGCAATGTATGTACGTACGTGTGTGTGTGTGTGTGTGAGCTCGAGAATGTGGCGTGTCTCTCCTTTATATTCTATACGAAATGCTTCACACGAACGACAGGATTTATTTTCGAAATAACTTCTGATTGGTAACAAAAGAGTGTTCGAAATCATAACCGGCTGTTAAATATCGTACGGAAACTGTTGTTCTATCGAACACAATCAACGGTTGATAGTTTAGTCTCGGTTAAAGTAATTTAATTCAGTTTAAATTTTATAGATTCTCTTTAGATGCCACTAATCAATTTTCAAGAAAGTTTAGATTCAATTTAAAATTAAGGTTTGAAAAAATATGCAGTGTTTTTTCTGGAAACACAATTTATTATTTAAAGAAGTTTTGTAAAAAATAATTAATTATAAATGATCTAAAAAAATTAAATATTTTCCTAAGATTTTTTTAAAATCTGTCTAAGAATAAAAAATAATATAATATATTAAAACATCAATAAATATTTTTATGAAATTTTAAAATGATTTGTCGAACAATAATTTTTCAAAAAAATCCTAAATTCAACTCAAGAATTAGAATATCACTTTGAGTAAAATTAAATCATTCTTCTCTCTCTCTCTCTCTCTCTCTTCGAACCTCAAAGATATAAAAAATGCCCCAGAAGAGACCATAGATAGATGAGATAATGGCATAAGAAAATTCATCAAATTGAAATAGAAGAAAAGAGTTTTGAATCTTTTGAAATTTTAGATTTTAGGAAAATCCTTCATCCAACAATAGATAAGAAGAAATTGTTGATGATGTATATAAATAATTGATAAATAAAAAAAATAGTTGAATTAAAATTTCCTATCAAAATAACACAATTGAATTTTCACCCCCAACACCACAATATATTTAATAATCACTTATTATTCACTTTGTTGTTTATAATAATGGGCTAATGCAAATTAATCAGAGCTTTTTTGTTGTACAAAAATAACACATTTTTTCTTAAACTTATATTCAATAAAACTGACAATTTGTTTTTATTCCAGCTCTGCATACACCATTTCTTTAATATATCACAATTTCAAATTATACACTCAACATTCACCTACATCAAATATCTATTGAAACAACTTCGAACAAAATCTCGATTTAATAACATCTTGAACGTTTTTTGTTAGATCGTCGAGTCGTCACTAAACGCAATGAAAAAGGTCGAAGGAGATTTAAATTTCTTAGAATATTCAACTCGTATTCTCTATGAAATCTCTTTGAATATGTTTAGAAATATATTTTGTATACATGAAAAAGTAGCTTAAATTTATTTTAACATTTTAATAATATTTTATCTTTTATGTTATTTATTGTATTGTTAACTTGTATATCATTTTATTTTCACCTCTTATAACCAATTGATTTTATAAGGATTTTTGTAACCTTGCAAAAAATAAATGATCATTTTTTTATCTTTTTGTTATATTATATAAACCAGTTACTATACTACCATAAATTGTAAATTAAAAAAAATAAATATATTTTATAAGTCTTTTGTAATTTTAAACACTTTTTTTAATTCATACATCGTTATTTATTGGATATAACGAATGATTTTAATATATATTAAATTTTGAGGTTATGTACCAATTTGACAATTAAAATAAAACAATTTCATAAACGCATTCATTTTCTTCCACGCGTTTACGAAAATTAGACATTTAGACAATTCAAGAACCATTAACAATGCACACACACACACACACACACACACACACACTGAAACGAATATATAGTTGAATGTATCCACTCCGATCTCCTATTATATCGTCCCATCAGACCGCCGAAAACTTGTTCGAATCGTACGACTGTGTGTGTGCGTGTGTGCCACTTCATAAAGTTTGTAGTGCTCCGGAGCTGCAGCCAACCGGAGGAACTGTTGAATGTGTATAGTAACGTTATTTCGCTTCATATCTTTCGCAATTTCTTGTCATTATCGCGGAATGGATGTATACGTCTCCCGCGCGACCGCGTCCAAAAACCCAGATGGCGTTTGTGGTAGATTGGGGACCGTTTAGAGTTGTCGCGGTAACGCGTTTTTCCAATCATCATTTTTTTAGGTTATGAGATGTATTGTTCCCTGGTATTATGAAATATAATTATATATATATATATTATTTATAAATCGAGGAATAAGTCATTCGACTAATAATTTCATTCTGAAAATCGAATTAGATAAAACGAGCTGTATTATATAAATTGTAGAAAAAAACTAAATACAAAAACAACTCTATCATTTTATCTTCGCACAAATACAACAATTTTCCTCAACTTGTCCATTTGTCTCACTCAAACGTCCGATTCGATTTTTCCAACGAACAATTAGAGCGATAACGCCACTGATAAAAGACCTAATCATCACGATAGTTAGTTGAAATGACAACGCACACATATCAAGACCCTGTTTACTCTCTGTACGATTAACAATCCTCGTCGTATGTATTTCCTTTTTTTATTGTCCATTGCACGACATGATAAACAACTTCATTCAAACAACAATTTATTTCGTTCGTTCTTTTTCTTCTATTCTGTTGTTTATCCATTCTCCGATTAATCTTTTCGATACAAACTATTTACGGCGTACCAAAAATAAAAGCAGTGTCCTATTTGTTTGACCTAGCAACTGGGTAATCGATATGTTCGAAATGATTAATAGCGGTGGCGATTTAACGGAAGAGGTGCGCGTGCGGACGTTACTAACAGGAAATAGACTCTGTGTGGATTTTTTTTCGTCATGTGCAGCGATTCGATCAGTACGGGATTCTAAGAGAACCACGAAATGGTATATATCATGTTTCTCATTTCGTGTTTCCTCGCGTTGTCGTAACTTAATTGTTGAGAGAGATTTTGGTCATTATTTCTCATATTAAAAATATTAAACAAGGATTATTGGTTGATTTTGTAAATCGACTGTTCTATATTTTATAAAATATGATATCTTAAGAACACATTTCTGGAACTGGAAAAACTCTCATCTCAATTAAAACACTTCTTGTGCTTATTTAAAACGAAAAATATTTATATTAAAGTCCATTAACCCGGATCGTTTTTTTCCTTTTTCAAAATTAACCCCTACGTCCTATTTCAATCAAATCATCGATCTATAAGACCCCGTCATCCGCTTTTAATCCAGCCTATTGATTCGAAAACGATTTTCTGTAATGAATACAACATTCACGGAACGCGCTTTCGACGCACCGCTTTCAATTATTTCGAATTTTCCGGGATTCGTCGAGTTTTCGTTCGTTTTACCGGCCGCACGTATCGAGCCGAAGGATTAACAGTCTGTGTAATTATCTGCTCGTGAATAGTAAACGTCTGTCTATGTAGTGGGATTTTTTTCGACGCAAACACGCAACGTAGTTTTATACCATAATTGTTTGTTTGATGGTTTCGATGTTAATTTTTTGTGTGCGAGTTGCATGAATACAACAATCGGCTGATGAACAGATTTTAATTCCATTTCGTTTTGTTACGATGTTCTTTATAAGTAAATTATGAAAATAATGACACAGTCTGAACGTGGTTTGTTTTGTACGAATTTTTCCACATAGCTGGTTCAGTTGTGGTACTCGAAATGTCAAATATACAACAATAAAATCGAATATAATAGAAGAAAATTAAAAATGTTTAGTTTTTATTTGTCTATCCACTGTGTGTTTTAAAAACAGTGGGAAATTCGTTTTAACACAAATGAATTTTCACCCCCAAACCTACAATATGTTATAAAGTGTTTAATAATCATTTATTGTTCATTTTGTTGTTTATAACAATAACTGGCTAATACGCATTTCGATGCAGGTACCATCATCGTCAAAGTGTTGTTATAATTCAGTAATTTATAAGAATTATTTGTTAAAACTTAACTGTTGCTGTTATAAACAACAAAGTGAACAATAAGTGATTATTGAATAATTTATAATATATTGTAGTGTTGGGGGTGATTATTCGTTTATGTTAAAATATCTATCCAGTGTTGTATTTTCTCATTTTCCCAAATAAAATTCATTTTATAAACAAAAAAATATTTATTGATCAATTCGTTTTATTTTCACTCAACTTTTGATTTCAACCCAAAAAAAAAATTTTTCAAAAATATCAATTTTCCATACGATATTTAAGGTTTTATTCATACACTTAAAAATTTCGATTTTTTAAGGGTAAAAATTAAAAATTTTAAAAAAATAATTCAAATACAATAAATATATAGGGCCATCCAAATGTGACGCCTTGATATGTGTTTTATTAAAAAGAAATGTGTATATAGGGAAACATGTGTATAGTTTCTTTATAATAAAACACAAATCTAGACGTAACATTTGGATGACCCTGTATAAGAAATAAACACAGTTTTTATTGATTCAAGATGCAGAGAAAAAAAATAATTAAAAATAAGGTACAGAAATCACAAACACTAATTTTTATGGAATTCAAAAAACAAGGAAAATAATTTTTCATGTATAGATCTAAAAATTTAACCAGGTACTATTTATATATATATATATAGAGAGAGAGAGAGAGAGAGAGAAAGGAAAATTCCATCAAGCATGCACACCCATTGTTGTTCAAAAAAAAATCAATACTCATTCAAAAAAGTTGCATTTTATTTAAAAATTAAATTGTGTACTCCTGATGAGACACCCTATATATATATTAGTTGGTTGAACTAATCCCGAATGAGTTTTAAAACCTTTCCCAAAAAAATACCATTGAATCGTTTTCACATCGTAAATTCTTTAGTACCCGCACCATCCGCAATCACCGATCACGACGTAAAGATGTTCATAGTACCTCCACTTGTCTTCGTATTTTCCGATTTTAATTAAATCGGCTGCTAACATGCACCGTAACAACATCTACAACTGTGGTCCAGCGACTGCGGCAACGTCGTCAGTTAATGTCCAGGAACGTGAATGTGGCGGGACGCGCCGGCGGTACACAAAAAGGGAACCGTTCCACGTTTTAGTACAGACCATTCTGGTCTGTGATTATCGTCCGCAGTGCTCGGCAACAAAAACGGTCGTCGAACAGTTAGATATCGTGCATACACGACGGTGGTGAATTAAGGCCGACGCCATTGTGCGATTATATTGGCCGTGTGATACATTCAATGCTGGATGAAAGATCTCGTCGACGGACCAGCTATGAAATACTCAGGTTTTGTGTACGCTTTTTCCCTACATTCGATGCATGGAGCTTAAGTTTAATATATACTTTTTTTCTGTAGACCGAACGATGCGAATAACTATTATTTTATATATTTTATTGCCTACCGTTGAAAAAAATAATCATTGCCCTGTTATAAGTATGAAATATTTTCACTACCCTCTTATATTTTTTCCAAGGAAAAAATATGCGAAACTGGAGATAATACCGTATGAACAAAAAACATAATGTTATAAAATTAAATTTGTAACAAAATTCCTTATATAAAAATTGAAAGGATATTTGGGAGGATAAAATTATTTAATCCTCATTAGATCAAAAATAAAAAGATTATTTTTTGTATTTAAATATTTTTGTTCATAACACGAATTTATCTGAAAATATATTTTTTATCACTAATTAGTAATTTTTAATTAAAAATTTCAAAAGTGGTGCAAGAAAAACTAATTCAAATATTTATTAATTAAAGTATTGACAAACTGACTAAATCAAGAATTTACTAGAATAAAATACGTTCTCTGTTCATAAATAGAGTAATAATAATCAAACTGATTTATATATTGTAGTAATCAGTCTTTGATTTTATATGAGAGAAAATCTTGTTCAATTTTTTTTTGGCTAAAACACTGACAGACTGAATAAATCAAGTATTTACTAAAATAAAATACATTCTCTGTTCAAAAATTGAATATTAATAATCAATTCGAATATTTTAATAATCAATCTTTGGTTATATGGAAAAATGGATATTTAATAAATGTAAATTTTTAATAAAATTTTACCCTCTTTTTAAGAATCAAAAATTGAAAAATTAAAAATTCGGTATAAATATTTCTTTAATTAAATATGGATTATTTATAAAGAAAAAATCATTTTCCAGTAATAATAGCATATTTTATCAAACAATAAAATTGTCACTGCCATAAGTCATTTTTTTAATTTTTCATCTTTTCTCAAAACTTTAAAAAATTGAAAAAATAATTACTGTAAATTATAATGTAATATTTTAATTTTAAACTCAGAACTTAATTCTAAGTTAATATTTCCAATAATAAAATTAAACTTTTACTTCGATTTTATATGAAAAAATTGCTATTTAAAAATAATAATTACTTAGGTAATTGTTTTTTTGAATCAAAAACGGAAATTTTCATATTAATCAATTTTTGTTATTAAATATCGGTTATTTATAAAGAAATTATTCATTTTCTAGTAAGAATAACTTATTTTATTAAAAAGTAAAACTTTTACAGCCAAAATATTTTTTTTTCATTTTTTATTTTTCTTCAAAATTTAAAAAATTCTGAATAAATAATTACTGTATATAAAAATATGATATTTAGATTTTAAACTAATAATTATTTCCTAAATTATTATTTCCAATTATAAAATTTAACATTTATTTCACAAATATTTTTAAAAAATAAAAATAATATTTTTTGTGAAACAACTACTGATTCTCTAAATTAAAGTTTTATTAAAATAAAATTAGTTCTATGTTCAAAAATATGATTTTAATCACTAATTCACTTTATTTTATAACCAATATTAGATTTTAGACCAGAAAAAATAGTTTTCTGAAATGTTCATTTTTTATGATATTTTCCATACTATAGGTCGTTGTTTTTTGAGGTCAAAAAATTGAAAATTTCGAAAGTCACTAGAAGTTAATCTTTTTTATTAAAAATCGATTATTTAAGTCAAAAATAGTAATTTTCTAGTAAAAATAACCTTTATTACTAAAAAATACAATTTTGCTAGAGATTATTAATTTTTGATCATTTTCCTTTTTTGTTTGACATTCAAAAATAAAAATAAAAAAAATTATCTCGGTTATATTATCAAATATCGGTTAAAAATTGATTTTATAATTCCAAAGTAATATTTTCAGTCAAAAAAAATATATTTACTAGAAGAAAAATTCCTGAAAATTAAAATAATTGATTTTTGATTGAAAAAATGACCTAAAAACTAAATTTCAATTTTCTGTAAATAAAATTCGTTTCACGATCAAAAATACGATTTTAATCCCCAAATTACTTTATTTTACAGCCAATATTTGATTTTAGACTAGAAAAAGTAATTTTCGAGAATGTTCATTTTTTGTGAAATTTTCCATACTATAGGTCGTTGTTTTTTTGAGGTCAAAAAATTGAAAATTCAAAAACTCACAAGGAATTGTTTTTTTTTATTAAAAATCGATTATTTAAGTCAAAAACAGCAATTTTACAGTAAAAGTAACCTTTATTACTAAAAAATACAATTTTGGTAAAAGATGGTTAATTTTTGATCATTTTTCTTTTTTGTTCGACGTTCAAAAAAAAATTAAAAATATTTATCTGCGTTATAATATTAAATATCGGCTAGAAATTGATTTTATAATTCCGTAAAAATATGTTTAGTCAAAAAAATAAATTTACTAGAAAAAAAAATAATGATAAAAAATATAAGGATTGACAAAAGATATTTTTGAATATCTTAAATAACTTTGGCGTTTTTCAAAATTTATCAGAAAGTAAAAACAAGATTTATATAAAGAAATAATAAAGATTATGGAAAAAAAATTAATGATTTAATAAAATAAATTTTCACATTTAAAAATTATAATTATTTTAATTTTTCCATATCATTTGCATTTTGTGATATTTTGAGAGCTTTAAAATAGTTCTGATAAATCTGGTATTTATGGTAACCAATTGATTACATCTTTTTTTTAATAATTAATGCCATAGAATAAACCTTGTAATAAAATAAATAAATAACTAACTATTTAAACATTTTTTTATTTTATTTTCATTTAAACTTCTGAAGCTCTTATTGAAAAACCCCAATACATACATATTAGTACATAAGAGCATCCAGTCAAAATTCATCCCCAAACAGTCTGACCTTCGATCTGGTTCGAATGCAATGAAGCAATTCCATCATACGTACTTTTAACACTCGTCCATAAACGTTTGTGGATGTGTACATTTATTCCACAAGAATTGGTACACATAAACATACACACATATCGATATGTGTGTGTGTCGTTCGTGTGCGCCGCTGTGCACATTTACGACGATCTCTTTAACACCATTCTCTCCAATATAATCAAGTCGAGCTTCGTGCGGCTTATAATGAAAATCCCCCGCCGTTTAATTAGTGCAAGGTATATGGCATAAACAATGCAGATTATAATCTCAAGTGGCGACGTGCGCACGCCGCATTCACCACCGACTCACCTCGCCTCACCCATACCCGTAAAAGCCCATCATTAACGCAACACTATATACATGGAAAAACATATATATTTATATATATATATATATATATATATATACGTACATACATAACAAATACACACCCGTTAAAGATATCGCACGCCAGAATCAACGCCTCGAACCGGAAGTCTTCGTGTTACGACATGACTTTAACGATTGCGTTTTTAGGTCGTGCGATTGCATTGACACTGACATATATATATATATATATATATATATATATATATATATATATATATATATATATAAAGGTGTATTGTTGAACCGTATCGAATCATATTTTATGTCGTTGGCAATGTTGCGCCCGGAATTACACTGTCAGCATGTAGAGTAATAGTTAACGAACAGATCGAGACGAACGAGCGTTGATTTCGAATTGTTTATTTTAAAAAAGACGTGTTTGTCGCCAACAAGTTTTATTCGCCGACGTACGTAATACTGAACGGGCGTAAAACAATTCAGTTTTATTGTTAACAAGTTTTATGCGGACTTCATTTAACGTTTATAGTCATATATATAAATTTTATATTCGACAGAAGAATAAAAAGTGAATAAAAGAAAGAATATGGCAGTAAAAATCTATACGATGAAATTAACTAATCTGTCGTATCGGAAAGGAGCGAGTATTTGTAGATGATTTTCGGTTGTGACTAGAATATTAATTGGAATGGAGTGGATTTCAGTAATTGAATTATTATTCAGTTTATTGGCTAATGAGGATGAAATTAAAAATATTAATTATATTTTAAATCAATAATTTTAGAATTAACAATAAATTTTCAACAACAAGAAAAATTTTAGTAAATATATTTGGTGATTTTTTAATAAACATATTGAGGACTATTTTCAATATATAAATGTTTTTTTAAGAGTGATACAACTTTAAATTAAATTCCCATCAAAAGTTCTATCCAATCTAAAAAAAACATCTTTATCATACCTTTATATATACATACTCACACATACACACACACATATGTATATATCCTTGTGAGTTTTCAAATTTTCAATTTTTTGACCTCAAAAAAACAACGACCTATAGTGTGGAAAATTTCACAAAAAATGAACATTTTTGAAATTCACTTTTTCTAGTCTGAAATCAAATATTGGCTATAAAACAAAGTAATTTGGGTATTAATATCGTATTTTTGAATGTGGAATAAATTTTATACACAGAAAATTGAAATTTAGTTTATAGGTCATTTTTTCAATCAAAAATCAATTAATTTAATTTTCAGGAATTTTTCTTCTAGTAAATATATTTTTTTTGGCTGAAAATATTGCTATGGAATTATAAAATTCATTTTTAACCAATATTTGATAATGTAACCGAGATAATTTTTTTTATTTTTATTTTTGAATGTCGAACAAAAAAGGAAAATGACCAAAAATTAACAATCTCTTAGCAAAATTGTATTTTTTAGTAATAAAGGTTATTTTTACTAGAAAATTACTATTTTTGACTTAAATAATGGATTTTTAATAAAAAAGATTAACTTCTAGTGACTTTTCAAATTTTCAATTTTTTGACCTCAAAAAAACAACGACCTATAGTATGGAAAATTTCACAAAAAATGAACATTTTGGAAATTCACTTTTTCTAGTCTGAAATCGAATATTGGCTATAAAATTAAGTGATTTGGGGATTAAAATCGTATTTTTGAACATGGAACCAATTTTATTCACAGAAAATTGAAATTTAGTTTATAGGTCATTTTTTTAATCAAAAATCAATTATTTTAATTTTCAAGAATTTTTCTTCCAGTAAATTTTAATTTTTTTTTGACTAAAAATATTGCTATAAATATATAAATAAATATATAAATACACACAAAGATCGTTTGATAAGTATGGTAAATTTATTTACTGTTTAATTTATTTATTTAATTAATTTATTTAAATTTTTCAATTTAGTTTTTCTTAATTTTTTACCATATTTATCAAACGACTCTCGTATATATTATATATATATATAGGACGGTCGTTTGATAAGTATGGTAAAAAAGTAAAAAAAACTAAATTGAAAAATTTAATTAAATTAATATATTAGGTTGGCAAATATCTCCCTTCCGCCTTCTGGTCTTTTGAATTTCGCAGCTATGTACAAAAAAAAAAAAAGCGGAAGGGAGATACTTGCCAACCTAATATATATATATATACAAATTTTTTTTTGGTTAAAAAAATTTTTTGGTAAGGATTCAATTTAAAATTGTATTACACTTAAAAAACACCCTATAAAATGGAAATATATTTTTGAAAAATTAATAAGTGATTATCAAATTTAATTAAATCATCCATTTTTCGTTTTGAGATATTTGGCCTATGTGTTTGAATTATTTAAAAAATATTTTTCTTTAATGGTAAACAGAAAAAGTAGGTATATTTATTTTTAAAAATAATTATTTGATGTAATTTGTAAATTTTAAAGAATAGCATTCGACAAAACATATTTTTAACGTCTCTAATGACTCAATCCATTTTTTAGATGAATAAAAAAGGTCAAAAGAAACTTATAAAAAATAATAGACTTTTCAAAGAAATTAATTAACACAAATTTCAAAAAAAATATTCGTTTATATAATTTTTAAATCTAAAAAATTATTTCTATATCCAGAAATCTGATATTAATTATTAATTCATTTTATTTTGTACTCAAAATTTAATTCTACACCAGAAATAGTGATTTTCTAAAATGTTCATTTTTTGTGGAATTTTCCATACTATAGGTTGTATAGGTTCATCCAAATGTGACATCTAGATTTGTGTTTTATTAAAAAGAAACTATACACATGTTTCCATATAAACCACCTTATACACATTTTATTTTTAATGAAACACAAATCTAGGCGTCACATTTGGATGACTCTATATTTTTGAAGTCAAAAAATTGACAATTTGAAAATTCTCTATAAGATGAGATACGAGGATCGTTTGATAAGTATAGTAAAAAAGTAAGAAAAACTAAATTGAAAAATGTAATTAAATTAAACAATAAATAAATTTACCATACTTATCAAACAATCTTCACATTTTATCTCAAATCAATTAATTTAGTGAAAAATAATTTTCCAACAAAATTAACCTTTATTATTAGAAAATTCGATTTTGGTAAGAGATAATTAAGTTTTTATTTTTTTAAGTGAAAAATTTAATATTTGAAATTACAATATGAATCATTTAATTAAATAATAAACTTTTTTTTCATTTTTGACTTAGACCACTTTCATAACTATCAGCTTGAACATTTAAAAAATGAACAAATTTAAAAAAAATTCTGGTTAGATACTCCAAGATTTTAGCATTAATGTTTGAAATTCACTTCAGATAACATGGATAAAAATCTCTACTTTTCTGGTAAAATTTATCGTTCAACACAATTACATTTGACTGTCTGCTCATATCTTTTAAAAATCGTCTAAGTAAAATCATCTCAAACTGTTCTTTCTTTCATGAACGAGTTATTTAGTTCTAGAATCACTTTTACGAACGAGGAAGCCATAAACTTGAAACCTTTAAGTAATCTTGAAAGAAATACGTTTTCTTCTTGGATAGAGTCGTTAGTTGCAGTGACTTGCATCAACGAATAAAATGAACAATGAGTAATTACTAACCCTTTTATAAAATCTCTTTCTTAACATGAAAATCATTTTTCTGTGTCAAAAGTTTTTTATATAAGAATGACAAGGAGTGAGTTTTAAAAACTTTTAAAAAATCTTTTTTTGAAAGAGGATTTTCAAGTCAATGAAAAAGTTTTTTGGTTACAATTTTAATAATTGACAAAAATATTGTAGAGTATTTTTATATTATTTTATATATTAATGTTAGATTTTGAATTAATTTACAAAATGAAAATAAGTAAAATAATTAAATAGAAAAATATTAATTAATTGAAACAATAAATTATTTCCATTTAATTATGTATTATCACATAATATAGGTGAGTATTTTAAAATTCAGATAAGAAATCAATTTTTGATTTTTTTGTTGATTTATTTTATGAAAATTAAAAACAGGTTAAATAAATAAACTAGATCAGTTGATCAATTCAAACAACAATTTTTCATTGAATTATTTAGGTCCTGAAAATATCCAACATTGTGATTTTTCCATTACATTATTCCATTAAAATAATTCTCTCTGACAAAACATAAAAATTCATTACGGATTGTACATTCTTCCACGGAAATTCCGCGATTTATATTTACAGTATGTACGTGTTCGTTTCGGAAACAGTACGGCCTTAAACTAAAGTCCACTTGCATACAATTGCGAAAAGTAATTTTCCGTGGATGTAGGAACAGGAAAACATAAAACACTACAGGTTATGTTACCGGCGAAAGCAAATTGCGTTCGTGATGTACCTGAATGTATGCTAATTGCGCTAAGGAGCCGCCGTGTTATGGTACAACAGTCTGATCGATATTGGAAATAATTAACGGACGTTGGGAATATTTTTTTTTCGTTAAAACTGTTCCGAAACTGAATACATTAATAATAAATCATTCCGTACGAGTTTCGTATAAAAACCATTTTTTCATTTACTTGCTTATTTTTCAGACACGTGAGATTTTTTAAAAAAATTATAAATAATCATACATCTGATTTAACATTGTAATTTAGTGGAATGATCTAGGAATGGTTTTAAAAATAATAATTCATGACTTGAAAATTAATCTATATTAGAAAAAATATTTTTCCAAAAATGAATCATTCAAAGATATTTAAAAATATTCAATTATTAAAAATCTCTGTTAATAACGCTACTGCTATCGAAATTCTCATCAATGAATAAAATAAACTGAATTAGAATTGATCGAACTAATTACAGAATGAATTTATACGATGATAAACTAAACTTGACTAAATGTACATACAGATATGGAAAAAGAAAATTGAACCAAAAAAATACTGATGTGATTTTAAACGAGAAAATTCTTAAAAGTTAGGTTAGGTTTATTTTAAAAAATAAATCATTCATTGTAACACAAAACAATTCTATAAATATTTAATAATCACATATTATTCTCTTTATAATTAATGTATGTCATTCTAACGATAGCAAAATTTCCAACAAAATGAGTAAATGAAGAAAACAATAAGTGATTTGACACATAAAATTTCATAATGAGAAAATGATAGATTCATTTATATAAAAATACAGTAATTTCTTTTCAATCTACCCTATTTATTTACAAATCAATCACTTTTCAACACTAGGTATTTATATCTGGCTTGTATGTATTTTGGTAGCCATTTTATCATCCTCAGAAAATGATTGTTGAATTCAAAAGAATTAAATCTACCAACAATCAAATCATATGATTCTGTTTACATTTTAGACTAATTCGATTAAAAATATTAATAAATAATTTAAAAAAAATCTATATTGGTTTCACTTACATAAATTCATTTAAAATTTACAAACTTACACTAGAACTTTTTATTAATGTGCAAAATGTTCCTTGATAAAATGTACAATGTATATTTTTAGGATTTTCTGTTTGTATACAAATAAACACCATTTATATATATATATATAAGTATGTATGTGTATGTGTATCGAATTCATATGCATGTGTGTTCGTTTGCTTGATTCACAGTTATGCCGCGAGTTTGCATATTTAAACGGTTTCGCGGACGTGCGGATTACCTTTGTTGTGTGTATACTCTGTTATGTATTTGGGTTTGCGTTATTTTTGTCGAGCGCGATTTTTCATAATTTCGCCTGTGAACGTTTAATTGTGTTCGCATATATTAAAATTATCGTCTTTTGTTTACAATAATTAATGTTTGCAAAAAAAAATACACCAACAACAACAACAACATAAATATACATTGTTTGTATACATTTTTTTATACAAATACAAATATATATATATATATATATATATATATAAGTAAATTGGTTATAAATGTGTCTCCATTCATTTAAACATACATAAAACAAATTAAGTGTGTGTATGCGTTATCTGGATAAAGAGCTGAAGTTTTATTAATGCCGTGTGTTATAATTCAATTTGTCAGTTTTGTTTATTGTTCGGACGAGATCCTTTCACCTGATTTATTTATTTTGTTTACATAAATATACCGTAAAAAATAATGTACAAGAATTGTGAAATTTATTTGTCGTATTTTCAAGTCACATTAAGGTTATAAATCACAGGTCGTTGAAACAATCATTGTTCGTATCATGTATTTTAATATATGTAGATATTATTCTTACGTTTGGAACATCGCTATTATTATTAAAAACGTTATATTCCGTTGCTTAGCAACAGTCTATTATTTATTTATAAAACGCGAATAACATAATTTGAGAATATGAAGTACATAGTTTGTGTTAAATAATTAATATTCTTTTTCTATCTTCAATATTATTGTCTGTGGCGTATAATTAAAATGAATTAATTCATTTATAATCATATTCAGCAATAAATATCGATTTTTTGTAAAAAAAAAATATTACTTGAGGTAAATAATTTTATTTTATACCTTTCTCAATTTCTATATGTAATTCTCTCTCTCTCTCTCTCTCTCTCTCTCTCTCTATATATATATATATATATATATATATATATAGGGTGTCCAATAAACGCACACTCATCATAGCTCAAAAACATCATCGTTCTCAGAGAAAAAGATGCATTTTTTTTTAAAAAAAATTAAATTAGTCACTTCTGAAGGAACACCATATATTCTATAATATCTTCCAGTAACTGATAAAATATCTTAAGTTTTTTTTCTGACACTATAACTGTGAAGGATTACAAAAAGATTCTATTCATTTAAAAAAATGAAAAGATCATATTTGGAGATACAAAAAAAATGTTTACAGATAAAACATTTTCAAAAACAGACTTATTTATAAAATACTCATATACATCCTCATCCTATCATAATAAAGGAACAGATATTAAACAAATTTCATATCGACCGTTCAATTCAATTCAGTAGTATATGCTTTCGTCCTGACTTTATATAAATTAAGAACGGTAATGAAAATAAAAGAACGGGTCCGTGTTTTACATGCGAAATAATCTTTTATTTTTCATTTTTATGGCTATCCATGAATTTTAAAGCTAATAAACTGGTCATTAATTTTCTGTCTGACGCATAAATTGTACTCGTCGCGGACTATGTAAATAACTGCTCGTGTTATTTTTTTTCTCTGTACATAAATATATATTTAAAAGATGTTCGTGCTTATTCATCTTAAATGTGTACTTTTCAAATAAATGTATCGCTACCGACCACGACAAACGTTCCATATTAATAAAATGGCGTCGGGATGGTACACGGACTACCTATTAAAAATATAAAAATATTTGGATTTATACTCGTTAGATTAATTAACAAAAATTACAATATTTATATACAGGCATCCCAAAAAACAATTTAATGTGTATGCATTTTATTGGAACATCTGTATATATATATATATATATATATATATATATATATATATATATATATATATATATATAATTTGTGTAACTCAATTCCAAATCAACAATTAAAATTAATTGTTGTAATTGTTATTCGCCATAAATATTTTTAAATGAGAATTAAATAATTAAAACTAAAATTGAGACAATTCAATCTGGTTACAAATTGTGAAATATTGTCATATGAAATAAAATCAGGTTAAATAAATTCAAATCAGATTCAATCAGGTAATATTCAATTAATGTTAAGTTAGATCAAGATCATTCAAATTAGCTCAGATTAAATCAAATCGCATGAACTAAATTTTTTTCATATAGAGTTAGGTCACGTTGATTAATTTTAGTTCTAAATAATAAAAACCAATTGCAACAAATTATATTTACATTAAATTATTTTTAACAATCAAAAAAATTCGTTTTATTTTATTATTTAAATTTTAATATATACATAAACATATATATATATATATATATATATATATATATATATATATATATATATATATACATAAACATATATATATATATATATATGTGTGTGTGTGTGTGTGTGTGTGTGTATGTATGTATTTTCTACAACGATTATTCACAAGAAATAGACATTAAATTGAATAGTTCGCCGTCTCTGCCGTTATGATGTTGATTGTTATTATTATTATTGCTGTAACCCATTGTTTCTATAGTTATTTGTGGCTGCGTCACGTCATCGACAATGGTTATTACCCCCACAGTCAACCAGTATTTATTGAATAGTCAAATTATTGCATTGTACGTTATTAAACGCATTAAAAGATAATATACAATTTCCAATAATAAACCAATCACGAAAGGTCGTAACGACAAACAACAATACATTGGTCGTCAGAGAGCAACAGAACAATTTTTCGTTTAAAATTATATAACATAAATATTAACAACCCCTTTTATATGTACATTATATATATATATATATATATATATATAATTGATTTAAAATGTCAGTTAAAACTGTTACAATCAAATATCAGTTATATTGTTGTATTTAGTGTTGTTCAATATTTTACCACTAAGTATCTTTTAAAGAATTGTCTGGATTTTCAAGAACTCTTATATAAAGCAATGAAAGCAGAAATAAATATTTCTTTTAAAACAAACCAAGTGAAAATAAGTTCTTAGGATCTAAATATTTCAAAGTCATTTAATCCCCCAATAAACACATAGAAATATTCGTACACGTAAGTAAAAACGACTTATTTAAATAATATTAAAATTTATACATATATTCCATGAATTTAAAAAAGATTATATATATATATATATATGTGTGTGTGTGTGTGTGTGTGTGTGTATGTATTTATAGAAAATCTTTCAAGTCTCCATTGATTTCAGATCGAAAAGAAAATAATTTAAACCGTGTTCCACAAAACACTTATATCGAAACAAGATTTGGTGAAATTTCAAAGCATTTACCTCCTGGTGTCAGGTAAAAGTATTTTCTCACGGCTTGAAACTTGAACGAAACAATTACAAAGTATTAATGCCTGGTGAGATATTTTTAGTAGGATGCTTTAATGTGAAATAATAAACAATAAAATATTATTATTGTTTCATATAGAAAATATAGATATACAATTGTGCTGGTAATTAATTTATACAATTCTATAATAATCTTAGAATAAAATAAATTATTATAAAAAGTAACAGTTATTGTTTTGAACTTATAAAGCTTTAGCGTAGAATATTTTTAGTTAAACTCTAATTACGAAAAATTAAATTTGGATTCAGGTCATAAAAAATCTACATAAAAATATATTATTTTTTATTATTCTTTAATATGTATAATTTTGAAAATTTTAACTACCAAATTAAATTACGAAGATTTGAAAAATTTAATAATTTATAAAAATAACTATTAAAACTGAAAATTTTTCAATATATTTATTTCAATAAGAAATATTTTAACCAATTCACAGTTTCTATTATCGAAATATGTGTGAATATTTTTTGCAATGTTATTTGTTTACAAATATAAACTCTTATTACATAACTAACAAATATACTTCAAACGTTGAAACGTTAAAAAAATCCTCAATTACTATTTTTTAAAATTCTTGTAACAATTTAAAACAATATTCTGACATTAATATGTTGTTTGTTTATAAAAAATTAAAATAATTTAAAACCTTTTTTTAAGAAATATACTTTTTTATTAAATTCCACTTATATATTGAATCTTATTAAAGTTTTCTTTCATTTAAAAACAGTACGTTTAAATATATTTTTTATAAAATTGTTATGCAGACAAATTGTCAAATTAGTTTATAAATTGATAAAGAAATGAGATTAGTTTGAATAAATCTCAATTTTGTTTTAATTTTGTCTACGAACTCATTTAAAATGTTAATTTACTTTGCAATTAAAAAATAATAATAAATTGAATTTCACATGAAAAATCAAAATATTTCAGTAATGATTAATATTTTTCACTCTACACAGATTAATATTCCTCCAATTTTCTAAATATGAATCTAGAAATAAAATTAAAATTATTTAAATATTTTTTTCACTAATTTTACACTAAACATATTTGCTTTATATTTTTATTATTTTTTTAAAAAAAAATACAGTATACCTTGAGATAAATATATGAAAGATATGTAAATTTAAAATCAAAAAATCATCTATTATTATTTTAAGTTACGTTATTTAGGTTTCAGTCAATAATTTTCATTTTATAAATTAATGGATTCAATTCTTAAAAAAAATTTTAAAAATGTATAAATGAAATCAATTTTACACTCCTATATCCATATTTTCTGTATAAGAAAAAAATTAAAATATTATTTTTAAAATTTCAAATCAAAGTATTTTTCAAAAAATGTTTTATTATCAGTAATATTTTATTTTAACTAATAATATTCAAAACTGACATCTTTTGAGAATTCATTAATTTTTTTAAAATATATTATCAAAAATAACAACAAATTGAAATGTCCAAATTTAAAATTGTACAATAAATAATTAAATATTATCTATAAAAATAATCATAATTTTTCAAAAATAAAATTTTATTCCTATATACGTTATCAGTAGTTTCATTCAAAGTTCTAATTAATGTTTATTTTAATAAGAAGAAACAATTTAAATTCTTTAAAATATATTAATGTTGTATAGACTTTTATATTCCAAATTGTTAAACTATTTAAATATTTTTTTCATGTAAATATTTTATAATCACTTATTTCCATTGACAACAATATAGTGAAATTTTTCTTCAAGTGTAATAAAAATTGTTGATTTTTGTAAAAAAATATACACTTTCCAAATAAAATAAACTTGAACTAATAATTAGTATTAAATTTTGAATCTAATTTTTATCTGAAAAATATTTCAACGATTTTTTCTAATTTTTAATACCATAAAAAATTTCTTTTAACTCATTATTTAATACTGGTATATTTTTAATGATACATTTTCATCATATTTAATTATTTATTAAAAAAATCTTGATTTTCCTTTTTAAATACTGTTTCGGTTGTTTCCCTTACCTAAAATATGACTTTTTTTAATCGATACCTAGGTATAAGAATCGAAAAATCATTATTAGAATTTTATGTGTATAGATAGTTAATTTAATAAATTCCTCATATTAATTTTTTACGATTTCAAATTGATATGTAGAAAGATGTTTTTTCAGTTTCCTTGAAAACATTTTGTTACACTGAATTTAAAAAATATTAATATTTAAAAATCAGTATATTCTTGGAAAATATTGATTCTCATATATATATATATATATATATATATATATATATATATATATATATATATATATATATATATATATATATATATACACGTTACACTTGTTTCCGAAAAAAATTTTAAAGACGTAAATCTTTTCCCCAGCACTGATTTCGTAACAGAGACAAAAATTCGATATTTGAGTGAGTGTTGAGGCATTCGAATAAAAGTCGAAAAGAGAGCTCGTAACAATAAATTTATTGCCAACAACCACTCACCATTGTAGATGATTGTGGATACGCGTCCTGCTGCTTCCGGCGAATGCGGTGGCGGCGGACTGGGGGCAGTGGCGCCAGCCGTCGGACTCGACGGACCCCAGCAAGGCGCTGGCGGCGCCGCGGCAATGTTGTGCTGCTGCGTCGCCGCCACGACCACCACGTTGGAATCACCGACGACGTCGATCTCTTCGTCGTCATCTTCGGCGGTCGGATCGTCAGCGCGATCCGGCCACGGGTACGCTTTCCACTTCTTGGCCATCAAGCACCGCGGCATCGCGGCGTTGGTATCAGGTGGCGCGGCGTCGTCGACGGCGCTTACCGGCCCTGGTGTACGCCACGACGCGCGCTGCTATCGCCGGAATCGAACAACGCCGCTGTTGTTGCTCTGTTTTCGACACCGTCATCCGGAGCGACGCGCCGCGGTCGAAGACGCGGTATTTCGCGCGGTGTTGCGTTCACGAAGAACGCGGCATGCCACGTGTGTGCTGCGCGCACCCGCACCGGCCGGACGACGACGTCGACGACGCGTGCAGCGCTGGTGAACGGAGGATGACGACGATGCGATTGATGCGGAAGATGCGGCGCGAACACGACATACACGACAGTGCGGAGGCGATAGCGGACAGGACAGAACAGGAAGAGAACAAGACAGACACTGAAAGTACCCCGAGAACTGAACAAACTAAACTAAAGCGACCCCTCACTGGCGTTTGAGCTCACCCTCACCCTTGCGACGACTTTTATACGACACGTCGACGGAATGGTGGGGCGCGGCGCGCGCAATCCACATCGATTGCCCTCCGCCGTCGGCCGACGCCACGTGGTGGTCTCTCGCGAGAGTGCAACACTGTGTCAGCAGCGTGTAGGGCCAACTATCCCCGAAAAATAGTAATACTGGTAGCGAAGAGTTTTTTTTAAAAAAAAGCAAACACCGCATCGTCGAGAAGGACGCGACGTACGCGAAAAACAAACAGCTGTGATTATTCGTCGTCACTTGAAATTATGTCCATTCATCCACGCTCGAAAAATCGTTTTTTTACATTTTTTTTCTCTTTCTAAATGCTTGCATGCATACTAAACGTACAAACATTATATGTATATATATATATATATATATATATATATATATATATATATATATATATATAAACCTTATTTTACGATTCCAACTTTGTAACTATTTTACAATCTTCAACTGATTGTTCTTTCCATATATATTTTTTAAAAAAGTGTATTATTTATACAGAGAAAAGTCACATATATATATATATATATATATATATATATATATATATATATATATAACAAATTACTTTACAAAGAACTTTTAATAATTTAAGATTCTAAAAGATTTAATAAATCTCTGATTTAAAAAGCATTGTCATTATATTTATCTTTTAAATATAAATATTGTTTCTATTTTGAAAAAATATATATATATATATATATATATATATATATATATATATATATATATATATAAATTAATAATTGTTTTTAATCCCTTAACATTTTTTAAATATTTTCAATAATAAAAATGTTATATTTGGAATATTAATATTTAATATTTCAATCATAATATTAACTATGACTATAAAGAGAAAACAAGAGTGTTTTAAAATCTTTCAACAATTAAAAAGTATGTATACAGAGTGTCCATCAAGATTGTGTAATTTAATTTTTAAATAAAACGCATATTTTTTGAATGAGTGATGATAAATGTGCACTCCTGATGGTATACTCTATATAAAGAAATTAAAAATGTATTTTCATTTCTCCACATTAACAAGTTTCATTATCTGATATTAACAAGTGAATAATATAAAAACTATTTTCAATAATTAGATAGAAATTCAATTATTTTCAAATGTACATAAAAATGTTAGAAGTACTAAAAAGAATTGTGGTGAAATACATTGATATTTAATGTAAAAATATTTAAAATAAAATGAGAGGTTTAGTACAATATTATAACATTTACAAAAAAAAAATATCAATTGAATATGACTGAAATAAATATGAAAAATCAAAATTTAAGGAACTAATAATTTTTATATATATACGAAGGTCATTTGATAAGTATGGTAAGTTTATTTATTATTTAATTTAATTAATGAAATTAAATTTTTCAATTTAGTTTTTATTACTTTTTTACCATATTTATCAAACGACCCTCGTATATATATAAAAAAGAAAATTAAGAAAACGTAAATCATTATATTAAATCTAAATAAATCACATTTATTTCATTTCAGTGATTAAATTACCAAACTATTGACAACCGCACGCAAGCAAACAAACAAACACAGATCTTTTCATCCACAATCATCTTATGTTAAAAAATCCAACCGCCTATGAAACCAAAACCTGACCAAAGAGACTGACCACAGAAAGTTGATACTTCATACAAATTCAATTAGCAAATTATAAACGACCGTACATGAAACGTAAAAAAAAACACCCCAGTTTATCCATCGATATCAGCTTATTTTCAACATATGAAGTAAATAAAATTACAACCACCTTCGTCTCCGTACCATGTCATCGTTATTATCATCGCCCTATGAATTTGATACACGAAATGTGTCCGCATCTCAAACATCAAAGAAACGAGTATCGTACCTTCCACTCACACCTGTCGGTCTGCCAAAATCCAAGCACATACACACATACGCGTTTATATCAACACACATGTCTGACCATATACACATCTGCTGGTACAATATCCATTATGAATAATGTGCCCACCTTTACCTTTATCCATACATATATTAATATATATACATATATATATATATATATATATATATATATGATGTATATAATATTAGGTATCTTAACTGCTACCGTTCCTCTTGTTCAATAGTGCACGGAAATCATGTCTAAGTTGCAACACATGCTAACGAAGGGTTGATCGGACTACTACCGGCACGAGTTGTTGCCGCAAACAGCCACACCTGGGAGTGCGGCGGCGCGGAACATTGCCACGTGGACACTACATACATGCATAAATAGGTGTACGCATTTTGTGCGCCCAATCGTGTCGACTTATACAGTTGCAGTTCGTGAATCGACGATGTGTGTGTGTGTGTGTGCAAACGAACAGGCGACAGATGTGAACAAGTATTTTTTTTAAATTGATCCGTTTGATATAAAATCGGTGAACGAACTCGATATGAATTCAAAAAATATTTGGAAAAAATGATAATCGTAGTACTGAGTCTATTGGACAATTATAAATAGATAATTACAAAAACTAGTCATATACATATTTTCTATTTTTCAATTTTACATAATTTATATTCTATATTCAATAATATTTTATATAAATTATACTTTTAACCAAAAAAAATTATCATATTTCAGATATTGGTCCATATTCATCCCAAGAGCTATTAAAACCAATTAAAGACTAGAACTCTTAAATCCTGTTTTTATCTACCGTCATTCTTGCATAACGAACAGCCATGTTCTGTCGAGGCAACTCTGGTTTAAACTGAATATAGTTTGAGAAGATAAAAAATATTTCTAAGTATGGAAGTAGTATAATCTATACTGAAATTGAAGACAGATGATACTAAAATGATTTGAGATCAGTCAGATAAGTAAAAATAGCCTTATTACTACAATGAGGAAGTCAACAGGACACAATTTCATTAACAGTCATTACACTGGAGAACAGAACTGATTGCTTCGACAAAGTAATTCCCTTTGAAAAGAAATTAACGAAAATATAATTTTAATATTTATATAAAACTTAATATTAATGAATTTCAAAAAATAATCAGTCGATTCTTCATATAAAACGAAAATTTCTAAAATTGAATTCTATACAATTTGTATAATATTTCAAATTGTACATCAGTAAACCATAAATGGTTGATAAATATTAAAAATCGTGTGAATTTGGAATTGAATAATTGATTTTTTAATCCTTAATTCAATTTTACAAATCAAACATTTCATACACAGCAATTCAACAATTAGTTTCGAATTACCAGTTGCATTGTTTTGATAACGAATCGACATCAAATCGAATTTATATTCATTTTTACTTACACATGCATCTAAAACCTAAATATAGTCAATAAAAAAATTATGTTAATGTTTACATTTTGTGTTCATTCCATTGATCGACTCGAACCAATCTATTGAGCAGTGTCGTGCACGTTTGTTATTAAAATATATTAATTCGATAATTATACGATAAATATCTATATGTCGAATAATAAAAACAACGTGCATGAAAATTAACAAAATTAATGTCATATATTATTTATTACCCGCGTAGACGTGCATGTATTTGTGTGTGGTGGAACTATACGCCACTTCGTGTTCACATGTATGAGAAAAAGCCCGATATCGGTCCGATGTAACGTTTCGACCCCAGTCGACCAGATGTACGCTAACACGAACGAAGGAAGTCCTGTTAAGGCGGTAGTTGCATGACCAGGTAAGGGCCAAGGGCGCCGGCCGACGCTGTCGTCATCATCGACTGGTGAAAGTCGACCGAATGCCGGCAACCGGTAGTTCTAGACGCTGTGCAGAATGAAATGACACGCGCTTGTTTGTATATAAAACTGTAGTGCTTCACACACACACATACATATTTAATAAACATGAAAATATATATATATATATATATATATAAACGGATTTAAAGTATTGCCAAATAGATGGTCACGCAAAAGGTTCGTTTCAAAAATAATCTTTCCTTTTAGTATAATCTCAATTTTAATGCAAAATTTTGATTTGTTATCGATAGTTCGAATATATATATATATATATATATATATATATATATATATATATAAATATGTCCATTAAATCATTACCAACACTATAAAATACAAAATAAAAATTATCAAAAATTGAATTCCATTTTTACACTTTAACAGCCACTGTCATGTATACATGATTTCTCTAACCAGAAATTTTATCAGCATTGCTGATTTCAAAAAATATGATTTAATGATTTTAGGTCGCAGATTTTGTATTCAGCTGTTATTGAAAATCAACTATATTTTTAATTGTTACAATATTATTGTTAGATCAACAATTTCCTCTCAATAATTATACTAACATTTTCTAGAAACGATTGTGAGAAAATCAACGACGACAGAAAAATTTCTTAAATGAAATGTGCGGATGTCAAAATGTTAATCTACATTTATATATATATATATATATAGAGAGAGAGAGAGAGAGATAAAGAAAAATGTACATAATATAAAAAGTATCTGTACAATTTTTATTCAATATAAAAAATCAACCAGAAGTTATAGACATACTATATTTAAATTCAACAAAAAAACTAATTAAATTATTAACATCATTACATTAAATATAAATCGTCCATGAGTCTTTAAAAAAAATTTACTAAACATGTGAATTGATGGTGGAGGTGCTGTACACTGATTATCTAAATAGCCTGATATCAAATCATACAATTTCTTTTTTTGTGAATTAATTAAAAATCTTATATACAACAATGGATGACTGATACTAATAATCTGAATACAAGAATTACAATAAAGTATCAAGATATCAAATCTTAAATACTGCATAACATTTATTAGTTTTTAGTTGAAATATTTTGTAATTTTTCGTTCCACATCTTAAATTATTGTCTGTAGTGATTGTTACAGAATAATTTAAATAAAAATTAAAATTGAGAGTTGTGAACTTTAAAAAGTATCTGGAAAATTTTATAAAAAAATATTTATGAATATTAAACTATCTTGGCATGTCATAAATATCATAACTGGTTGTAATAAAATACAATAAAGTAATCTAACAACAACAAGTGCAAAAATTTCAAAGCAAACAATTCTACTGCGACAACTCTTTTGTTAAAACTTAACAATCACTCTTCATAATTGTAATCGTGTTATAACTGGTTTTAACAACGTTTGCAATATTTAAAAATCTGGTTAATAGTTACAAATAACAACAAATTACTTTAAGATGAGACAAGGTGTCAAAACTGGTCGTAGAATGATAAAAATCATGAAAAGCAATCGAGAGAGCATAATCAAAGAGTTATTACAATAATAAAGTGTTAGAACAATGGAACCATAGAATAATAAGTTCAAACGATTTCAAATCTATAAAAACGAAACTGATTTCTCAACCAACTGTGTATGAAAATAAATAATATATTTATATATGCACACGTGTGCATTTCGTGGCATTCAGATCATTATTACGGCTACCTCTGTTGTCTACAAGTATATAAAATATATTGTCCTAATTATTATTTATAACGAATATTGATTTTGTGATGATTTATGCTGATATACGATACTAGTATTTTTAATAATATATTGTGATTTTATTCGAATTAATGTAAATATAAAAAATACATACATTCATACACACACACACACACACATATATATATATATATATATATGTATATATAAGAGGGTCGTTTGATAAGAATGGTAAATTTATTTATTGTTTAATTCAATTAATTAAATTTTTCAATTTAGGATTTCTTACATTTTTACCATACTTATCAAACGACCCTCGTATATATACATAAGACAATAAATAAATATTTACATACTTCAAATTATTTCCCATTTTTCTTTAAAGTCCAAATTGTAGATTCATTTAAATTTAACAATGTCCTAAGAGATGATTTTTTTTCTTCAGCCTTTAAACGGTTTAACAATTATATTTTGTGGTGAAGAGAAATAAACTTTCTTTTTAACTGTTTTTTTTTTAATTTTTGTCAGATTATGCGAACTTAAAGTTAAAAATTATTTTCAGGTAATGTCAATATTTTTTAATAACAGCTAATAAAGAAATATTTTAAATTTTATATAATTTTGTCTAATTATGATTATTAGAAAACACAAATTAAGCGATCAAAAGACACTTTATTAAACATTAACCTTAATACATACATTTTAAATCATTTAAAACAACTCTTCTACTGAATTACGTTTTGATAAAAAAAGACAACATTGCTGCATCTTTTTTGCATTTACAGAAGAATTCCCTAACTATTTAAATTGAAAAATGGTGTTTAAGAGCATGAAAAAACAGGGGTTTATATATATATATATATATATATATATATATAGTGTTTTTTTAGGTTAAATAAAACTTTTGATAGGGATTCAATTTTAAGTTCTATCACCCTTAAAAACATGCTATATAAGAAAAACTTATTTAATTTGCATATTAAACAATAGCATCATATATATCTTATTTACAGTAATTACCCTAATTAAAATATCTTAATAAGAGACATTTCATTCTTTTCTATATTACAGACTGAACCCCAATTCGTTGTAATATATTCCGTTCTTATTTGAATGATTAAACTACAAGAACAAAATATTCTTTGTAATTAAACATCGATAAAACTGTATGTATGTATATGTCTATTTTCCCTCATACGTCTCGTTTGTATTTGAAATTATTCTGTTCCGTTCGTTTTGAATATTTTATAGAACGGTTTAGTTCATTTTTATGTAACACGTAGATAGCCATACGAATTTTTAATTCGCGTGCATGAGAATTTACAATAACGTACAGTGGAATAAAACATACATAAAACGAAATAAATTGACTAGCAAATGGTGTCAGGTTTTTTCTTTTATTTAATGCAGGTTACAAACGTGGATAACTGGCAAATTTGCTCAATTGACGTAGTAGTCTATCGATTTTTTTTTTAATTTTTGAAAATATTAAATGACATGATCGAAGTAATTGATCAATAAATAATTTTCACAACTATTATGTTTTTTGATATAAAATTTCAGATTATTCAAAGAGAAACTGATGAGAAATCCGACATTTCAATGGCATAACCTAACAGAACTATGTGTAAGCAAAAATATTCATCAACATCCAAACTGATAATCAAATTGTATAATACTTTATCTACGATCCTAAAATCGAACTTGATATAGAAATATTTAAACAATATTCTAATTACCGATTCAACAATTGACAATTGGACACGAACTCGTTATCATAAACGTTTCGGTTTCATTTTTATGACGTTTTGCCGTACAAACGTTAGACGTGTTACCAAGAACGACATCCACATCAAACAGTGCAATTAAGTACAGGTAAGTAAACGAATTTAAGCATTATTATTTGAACGATCGTTTCGTTCGATATGTACGTATGTATGTAAGTACATACACGCAGTGGCCGACAGCCAATTCATATTTTATGTTCTGTATACTTTACAAACTGTTGCACCACAGACAGTCGCCATACGTATTGATCGCACCAAATTAAATTATGATTCAGCTACAACAGTCGACAACGGAAGTAATCTTTTTGTAGTTTCGAACCGCAAGGTTCATTATTAATCTATATATATATATATATATATATATATATATATATATATACATTCGGAAAAGTCAGTGAGTTCTCAAAATGATATAAAAAAAATTTTAATTTCATTTTTAAAATTATTTTTCAATATAATCTCTCTATTAACAACTCATTCTTAATACTATGTAATTAAAATTTCTAATTATTATAAAGTAACTTTTTCCTTTTTTAAAATTTCTACATCATCTAAAAAATCTCTCTCGAGTTGGTATTTGAAATCATTTTTTTATAAAATTTTAGACACACACACATTAACATTATAGTAAAACTCTTAAATTGATTAACAAATTTATTAATAATTTTTGAAAAGGAGTATTTCTTGGGTTTTGGTATGTTTGTTATTTTACTGAATAGAATAGAGGTATTAAAAAATTCCATATCCATTAGATAAAAGAATATTTTTCTGTAACTTTTTGCAAATTTTCTCATTAAAAGAAAAGATGATAAATAACTATCTTGCAGGTCTACTCCACCCATACCATCATTGTAATCTAAAACTATATTGGGTTTTGTAATGTTTCCATTTTGGTCTATATAATTTCTACATTTTTTCTTTTTGTTACAATCATTTCTGCTTTGAAATGTTTTGAAGAAAGTAAATATATATCTTTTTTGTCTTTCCATTTTACAGCTAAGATACCATTGCAAGATCTTAAAAGAACTTAAAATGTTTTTAATTTTGTCGCTGCGAGATCTTTTGGCATATTCTTTCTATTAGATCTGACTGTTCCGAGAGTATTAACTTTTTGCAAATGTAATTTCCGATACAGTTTTGGTGACGAATACCAGTTATCTAAAAAGAGGGTGTGTCCAAAATCAACTAAAGGTCTACATAAATCCAGTACAACATTTTCTGATGCGCTATTATCAGAATAAAATAGTTCTTTGATAAAATAGTTTTTTATAATAATAAAAAAAATTATTATGTTTTGTAGTTACTTGATTATTATTCAATGAAAATATGTAAAATTAATGAAGTTCTACAAAAAAGCACTTGTATGCCTTCAAAACAGAAGTGTGACACTTGCTAACTGAACTCCGATGTTATTTTAACTTAGCAAAAATCACACGACGTGCTATGTACGTCTTATCGACATTTGGTACAGATAGCAGTTGACGTACATAGCACGTCATTCCAGCGCAACTGGTTAATCTATTATAGAATACACGTCGTTCATTTTTGCATATATTTTTTGAACAATAAGTCCGATTTTAATTTTTTATACACCATTCGAAAGAGAAATAAATTCTCTATAAAATATATTTTTTTCAAATTTTTTTACAAGGTTTACGTCTTTGTAAAAAAACATAACAGTTTCAACAGTCACAGTCATAATTCATGTCTAGCAACTAAACATGAAAAACCGCATTGCTGTGGCACCAAAGATATCAGTACGAAACTAATGTCGATTTGAAATTACTATATGCTCTAGTAATCGTGCTGGAGGGTCAAATTAGCCGAATTCAAAAAAAATTTTTTTGGTCGAAAAAAAACATAAGGGGTATACCTTCAATTTTTAGCGAAAATTTTCGAAAATTTTTTTTTGCAATTTTTCATCGAAATTGTGTTTCTGGTGTTCCGTGGACACACGTTCGAGCATTAGAAACTGGTGCCGGCGTCTAAATTCTTAGAAATGACGTTTTATCTTGTTCGGTTTTAGTACTATCGAACACACATCGTTCATTTTATACGAATATCTTTCGAACAACTGGTTCGATTTTAATTTCTTATAAACCATTGAAAAGGGCATAGAATTTACTATCGAAATTATTTTTTTCATAAATTATAGTCTTCTTATACGACCTCGACGATTTTTTTAATAATGACAAATGTTTCAACACAAATGATTATACAAGTACGTGTTTTTCGCGATATTGTAAACGAGTGATTATGAGTGTGAGTGTGTTCCATTGTAACAAATTGTAAAATAAATTCACTGAAGACTATAAATTGAACTGAAGACTATATATTTTTTTGAATTTTTCTACATTTACCAAAGAAAAAATAAATGTAAATTTTAAATGAGTGTTTTTCGAAAATCAATAAAACATTTTTTTTCTTGTTAAATTTTTTTGTCTGATCCGAAAACTTTCTTAAACTAAATATATAAGTTACTGTTCATAGACGAGTTTGATACCTCTGGTCTACATATATGAAATTTCATCAATGGCAATATTTAGAAATTTTTGATAATTTTCCAAAAAAAATCGAATTAAAATATTACAAATGTTAAAAACTTCATAAAAATATACAATTTTCATTTTTGTATGAAAGGGTGTAAGAACAAACCGACGAAGAGTTCGTACACCGTTGAAATAGAATTAGGAACACGACCGTCAGAAAAGAATAAATAAACGAACGTACAAACACATACATAAAAAAAATATTAACAGTATACAATACACGTCCACTAACTAAAATAATGGAAGCGAGTGAATAGGAAACCCACTTCCCATAAAGCAGCGGCTATATCGGGTTTCAGCTTCCGGCATACGGCTGCCTTCTGCATTATATGAACAGTAAATGCACGAAAGAGACTTAATACATGACACTGAAGGAAGTGCTCAATTGTATTAGTTTATAATGTATTGCATTTGAAAACATGCCATTGACACACACACACGAATGTGTAATTGTCGGATCGGTAAAATACAACAATATCGATTGAAATTGATTTTTCGACGACCGGGTTCGATTTTAATAATTTTCCACGAGAATCTGAACAAATTTGTCGATAATTTCTTTTATTTATATTTTTCCATTTTCATTTTTTTACCTTAAATAACTCAATCAAATTGTTAAAAATCAAATACAGTTTAATTAAAAAAATCGATATTCAAGTTATACAATTTATATTTTCCAATAATAAATGTTATTAATGCTGAAAAAGTTTTACTTTCAATTTAAATAATTAATTACTAATGAAAAATATTAATTTATGGCAAATTTAAAAATTTTCAATTTTTGACCCTCAAAAAACAACAAATTATAGTATGGAAAATTGATTTTCTTAAAGAAATTATTTTTTGGTATAAAACAAAACGTTTTAAAATAACCTTAATTGATGATTAAAATGAAATTCTAACACACAGAACAATTTTTTTAGAAAAAATCTAATTTAGTCTGTCAGTTGCTGTTGAAATCAAAAAAATACAATTTTTTTAATATGCTTTTCCTGCTGCAAATTTTTAATTTTTTAATAAAAATATTTATTCATAACAAAAATACACATTTCAAATGTAATTTTATTTAAAGGATTATTTAAAAAAAATTTTTTTCATTTCAAGCAAAATGGAAAATAATTAAAAATATTTTTGATTAAATAATCTATTAAGAATAACAGATATTGAATTATAACAATTTTTTAAAAAAAAATTACTCTTAAAAACGACAGCCTAAGTATGAAAAATTCATAAATAGTTTACATTCTTAAAAATTCTATTTTTTTAATAAAATCAAAAATTAAGTATCAAATACACTTCATCGATTTTATAAAAAAATTAAATCTGAATAAATTTCAAATTTGTTTACAAGTAATATTTTTTTTAAAATAGTTTTTTTATGCATACATTTAATAATTGATATTCATTTTAACTCTTATATATGCATTTTGTATTGTTAAAAATATTCCATTGCTGTAAAATTGAACTAGTGCTACAAAATACAATAAAAAATATTATTTTTATATTTACATATTTTTGATAGGCTTTAAAAATCAAAAAAATAATAATTTCAGGTTTTTAAATTATTTTATTTTGATTCACTTTTATATTTATTTTAAAATTTTCGACTTAAATATAGAAATCTTCAATAAAAATATTTATATAATTTTTAATTACATAGGTGGTTTAAATGAGACTGAAGGATAGTAAATAATAGTAAGCAAGTAAATGTATGTATAAACCTTTCAATCTTATTTGGGTCATTCTATATAATTATTTTTTTTAAAAGCACATATTTTAAAAGTCTCGTCGTTAAAAAAAATACATTGAAAAATTATTACATTTTCTCAATAAGATGCGCTATTGATTCAGCATCACCTCTTCTAACCGTGTATTAATATTGACAGACCGTTGATGACACTGACTTAGATTGCAGACAAGTCTTGTGACGCCTCATCGTGCGACAAAAATTTCACGCAATAACTTATTTGTATGCGAGATAACTTCCACGGAATCGTCAACACGTTACCGCGATTTTTTATCATTAAACTCTTTGTCGACGCCAGGTTTTAAAAAATTGAACGTACGCGAACAACACGTGTCCTCGTATCCGATTATTCATTTATTATATGGAAAGTTTTCGAAGATGTCGAGGGACGAGTTTGAATTTAATGTGACATTCACTATGTGGACGTGTGTGTGTGAGTAAAGGTTAAGGATTCTGTGTAAAAAAAATCTGTGGAATATTTGAACGAATGAAAAATGAGGTTTACGATTTAAGGTACTTAATCAAAGGTTTAATTTAAGTCAAATACGTTTCATTAACGACTGTACTATATCCTTTTTTTTAAAAAAAAATTTAAACTTTTCTAGCAATACTTGAAATATTTCCATCCATATATAAAAATGACTATAATTTAGTCCCAAAATCAAATGCTTCCATTTTTAGAATGAATAGACAAAATATATTCTATCAATAACTCAAAAAAAGTATTTTTTGAATTAAATTTTCCTGACTATGACGATTAGTCGAAAATAGTCATAGACAGAAACCAAACAAAACAGATTTAAAGGTAATGTAAAAATATTAGGTTAGGGAGAAAATCTTTTTACTATTTATTGATAGATGGAAGTTTGGTAGATTTTGACAGTGGGTTATTTTGTAATTAACACTAGGTTTACGGGAGCGTCATTTTGACGCATTTCGAATTTCATGAGGGAATTTACAGAAACATTTTTCTTCTACCAGTTGTACTGATTTTTACCCATTTAACGAGACAAATAAAATAGCGAAATTAATTTTCTTCAAAGCTTTCTAATTTAGAAATTATGTATATGATATACCTATCTATGCGTCAATTTGACGCAATCGTAAAATAAGCATTAATGCTAGTTGGAAACCCCTGATACAGAAAAAGCAATGTGGTATAATCGGGCAGCATATGAAGCAAAGTCACTAAAAGATTTTTATTTATGGTTGAAGAAATGAGGACCTGCTTTCTTCTCGAGCACAATGCCTAGATATCAATTTACACAAATTCTTCGATTCATATGATTTGATAAAAAAACAGAACGATCCGAACGTTTACGTACAGATAAATTTGCATTGATATCTGAAATATGGAACACATTTATATATAATAGTAAATCCTGTTATAAACCTCACGAAAATATTTCAATAGACGAGCAACTGTTCCCTACGAAAGTTCGATGCAGATTCACGCAATATAAGCCACATAAATTTGGCATAAAGTTTTCGGTTGGCAGTAGATGTAAATTGAAAATATCTAAAAAAAATGGTTTCCCTAATCTGGGTAAAGATGAAACGCAACGTTCAAGACTTTTGGGCGAATTTGTAGTTTTAAAGTTAGCCGAATCATATTTACATCAAGGCAGGAATATAACAACTGATAATTTTTTTACCAGTATATGTGTAAAAGATACGCGGAATAAATGTAATGTTAAATATTATAAATTTTATATAAATGTATGTCTTATAGTTTCATTAATAAGTTAATACTGCATAATTGTTGTTTTTAAGTTATGTTTTAAGGGGTTATACGCACTTGCGAGGCGCAAAAACGACGTTTTTTTAGGAATTTTTTTTTAGAAACAGTATTTATTTTGCAATTACAAATTATGGTTATTTGAATAGATCCTACTTTCAAGAATAAAATAACATGTCGATCATAAAAAAATATTGAAGTGCACCGCTCCTGCAGACGATGTCCCGAACGACCTCCAAAAAAAGGCGCTTGGCGGTGATCTCCATATCGGCGGTTTGGATTATTTGAAATCAAAAAATATGGTCAATTCTTTTAAAGGATAGATGAATGCAGGTATTGAACGAAGGAATAATAAAATTTTCATTTTTGACAAAATGGCGTCTACTTGGAAAAAAATTTTCGTTTTTTACTAAAATTTTCGCTCCAAATTGTTTAAAAAAAATAGTAATAATTTTTGTAAACCTTATTCCTTCGTTCAATACCTGAGGAATATATTTGAGAAGATTGTGTGAAAATTTGAGACCGATCGGTTCAGCCATTTCTGAGATATCGAGATCACCGACTATGAAAACACCGTTTTGAGATAAACGCGTTTGAAGTTTCGGAAGTAGTTTACACATAGTTAAAATTTTTTTACAAATTCAGGTGTATGTCCGAAAATATTTATCGGATTTACTTCAAATTTTCAGAGAATATACTCAAATATATGTGCATTCCGAAAATGCAAAAAAATCGATTTTTTGAAATTTCTAATTGCGTATAACCCCTTAAAGAAAATGTACGATTTTGTTCATGCGTCAAATTGACGCGTGTCCGTAGAGATTGATATACATGAAACGTCCGTAAACCTAGTATTAATTAGCGTTATATATCGTTTGAAAGGTGACATTTCAAAAAAATGTATTTTAAAATAGATTAAAATAAAATCGGTGCATTTAGTAAAAAGTTATTAGTATTGATGATGAGTAAAAATCAGGATAATTTTCGACATATTTTACTTTTTTATTATAAAAAATTCTGTAAATAGGATAGACAATTCCAACGATAGGATACCAAATACCGCAAATAGTGTATAGTAACATTGATTGTGTAATTCATTAAATTGGACCACAATTATGTGAAAGAGTGACTAAAAATTGGACTAAAGAAATGCATTGTGTCAAGTGAAGTTGTGGTGGTCATATGAATGAAATTGTATTGCATCATTAATGTCATAAAATATTCTTAAAAATAAATAACTAATTAATTAAATACTTTTTATTTTATTTCTATTTAAACTTGATGGAAAATCCTATATAACAAAAATGATAAAAAAGGAAATAAGCAATTTAAATTTTAAAAATGTTAATGTTTTGTTGTCAAATGCAAAATGACTTCCTATGAAAAAATTTTCAAAAAATCGAATCTGTCAAACATAACAAGATTAAATTTATTAAGACTGTCAACTAGGAAGTTGTGTTCATAAATGTGTTTCGGATTTTCAATGTGAATTACACAGATTAATCAAAACCGTTGATGAAGTAATTTAAAAGAAACGCAACAGTTTATGGATAAATTTACAAAACATGCATGGAGGTTATGTGTGTGTGTGTATTTTATTGTATGAATGTGGGTAAATAAACACACACGCACAATTTAATCTGGAATCAGGTGAAATGCGTCGCTTTCATTGCAAACGAGTGAGAGCGTCGGTTAATCGCCGCGCTTGATCTGTTGTCGTTGACGATGGACGTTGCGACGGAGGACGTAGCGATGCGATTTCGGTAACCGGCAACGACACCTTATCTCGGTTGTTCCCCCCTGTGGCACACATTAGTGCGCCGCGGTGCTACACAGCTGGATCACGATACAACGTTCCTCGTTTCGAGTCCCGCTCGATACACACACACACACACACACACACACATATATATATATATATATATATATATATATATATATATATGCCTGTATGTATACATGTTTATTATTTCAGATATGCAATCACGGTCATACGAATACATTATTGTATATATGGACTATTATGTAAATTTGATGAACGTGAAATGTATCGATTAGCTTAAATATCCAATCTAGGAGATTTGTTCGTGTGTTATACTACTTGTTAGTAGGGCGGTAGGGTACGAAAATGTGTATGAGTAATTGTAATTATTTCGTAACAATAGGACATTTTAAAAATGTTATTGGCAAAAAAATATGAGAGGAGTGACACTTTTTTTTTATTAATAATGAAACATAAATCAGTTTATCAGAAAAACATATATAAATCAATCATTCATATTGACATAGGATTTTGTATAATTTTTATATTTGAGAATTTCTTGTCATGTTATAAAAAAATGATAAGAGAATTTGGAAATTGTGAAAAAATACATTATTGAAATATGCAAAATGATTTTTTATTATAATTTGGCATTAGAATTGCTTACGTAATATATATATATATATATATATATATATATATATATATATATATATATATAGTCATCCAAATGTATCGCCTAGATTTGTGTTTTATTAAAAAGAAATATGCATATAATTTATTTTTAATAAAACACAAATCTAGGCGTCACATTTGAATAACCCTATATTTTAAACCCAACCCAATTTATTCTTTTTATTAATTTTTTTTTAAACAATAAATATTATTAAATAAGGGTAAAAACATTTTTTATTTAACAACAATATATCCATTTGTGAATTTTTGATTATATATTTTTTATATATTATATATTTTTTTAACAATCTTAAAACTATATTCTATATATGTTTAAGGGGGTATTCTAGTCTATAATTTTGAAAAAATCGATTTTTTTGCATATTTTCAAAGTTTAAGCCTTTAAGAATAAATCTAGGCGTCACATTTGGATAACCCTATATTATCAGATTCTATGTTTATTTCATATTTTGTTGAGGAAAGAAATTTAATGTACTATTTTTTTAAAAAAAATATTCAAAATTAATTTCAGTCAATATGTAGTGGATTAGTATTTTCATAAATTATTAATAATTATTTTTATTATTTTAGCAAATTAATTATAACCTCATTACCACATAGTTGATAAATAAGCAATTTCGTTTTTTAAGGAGGTATTCTAGTCTAGAATTTCAAAAAAATTGTTTTTTTTTGCATATTATCAAATTTTAGACCTTTAAGAATAGGTTTTTAAGAGGATTTTTCGAAATTCGAATTATTTTCGGAGTTATAGCTATTTTTGTGACGCAACAACCAATCCGGTCTGGCCGGAACGAATCAACTTTAAACGCGTTTTTCTCGAAACTACTTTTTTCGACACGGTTGACGTGATATCTCAAGTTTTAATGGACTGATTTACTTGAAATTTAATACAGAGCTTCTCAATATAACAGTAATTGTTCCTGCCTAGGATTTTTTAAAAATTTTGTTTTTTACTATTTTTAAAAAATTCCGAAAGTTGAAAAAAATAGAGCAAGAAACGACTGTTCTTTCACACTACCGCCATTTTGCGAAAAAAAAAAATTTTTAAATTTTCCTAGACGGGGATACTACTACAACCTTCTTTTTCAATAATTTCAAAAAAATATTTTGTTTCAGATGACCGGAAGGGTTGGAACCACGTCAACCAGGAGACACCTTTTTTTTCGAGCCCCCACTTTGCCAGCCTGTACCTTTTTCAATTTTGAATTTTTTGTTTTTAATAATACTTTTTTATACTCTTAAAATATCAATAAATGACTGAAAAAAATGGATAGTAAAAATATTTGTTGGTTTTTTTTATAGCGCCCGAAAAAACACCTAAAATTCGTGCGTCTAGACTAGAATACCCCCTTAATGGATAATAAATAAATCTGGAAATTAGACAATAGATTCATTAATACACATAGTGATTTTATGAAAATATACGCATATTTATAAGAGTTTATTAGTTGTTATAGTCATTAATAATTTTTCAATTTTATAGAAAATAATTTTTGATTTTTTTGTGTAGACTAATTTAACTGTATATATTTTTTTATGTTTAATTTCTTAAAGACGGTATTGTTTAGTATCTTATGTACTTGATATTTTTGCTTTATGTATGTTTTTGATTACTTATTTTAAAAAATGATAATCATACACACACATATATGTAAATTTTTTGAAGAGTTACCTTTATAAATTCGATTGGCCCGTCTCGGTACTCGTCCTCAACTGAATATAAAATGAAAAAGAACAACAAAAAAAGTTGATATATCATCCGACACGTAGCAGCGAGCCAACTGTGTAGATCGTGTGGATGCGACCGCCGTCCGTACGCCCCGTGCAATTTTAAAATTTCCAACGCGAAACTTCGTGAATTAAGCGCAAAGTTTTTAACATAAATGGCCGAATTAGCTTCGCCCGTCCGCCCGTACGGCCACACCGCGATCCGACTACGAAGACACAAATATAAATGTGTTTTAAAAGACACAGAAAACACGTGAAGTGTAAAAACAAGATAAAGTCTGATTAGTGTGGATGCTGTGACATTACTTCCTGCGGGACCATTCTATGCGTTTTCAACTCTGTTTTTCTTGTGCGCGCGTGTGGATTTTTTTATATCGGCCGGTCTCGGCTCGCTCTGAAAAAGGAAACGTCCTAATTTTTAATATTTCGGTTTATCGTGCACAGAGGCGATGTATGTTTTTATTCGCGCGAGTTTATCTTTTTTTTCTTGTCGTTCCACGTCGCGTTTAATTAAGTTGAGAGATGGTCGAGTTGGTGGAAATCGTTGAATAGTTTGTCTATACACTTGAACAATTTTATCTGTTTGCTGAAATACTACATTCTGTAAATTGTTTAAACAGTTAGAATATCATTAAGTGATTAATTTATGTTTTATATATTTTTTAAAAAAAATATTTAATAAATAATAAAAGAATATTAGAACGTTTAAAAAGTTTATATGTTAAATATTAAAATTATAACTATTCTGTTTGCATGAAAAAATTAACTACTCATCTCTACAAGATATTTTGCTAAAATATTTAATGGAAGATTCTGGTCTATAATTGTTTTTTATGATTTTTTTTATAAAAAAATGATCAAGATAATAATCTGTGATTTTTGTATTTTATTATTTATAATTTAAATAAAAAAAGTAACTTTTATATAGTAATACGAGAGTAGTTTGATAAGTATAGTAAATTTATTTATTGTTTCATTCAATCAATTAATTAATTTAATTAAATTTTTCAATTTAGTTTTTCTTACTTTTTTACCATACTTATCAAACGACCTTCGTATATGAATATATTAAAAGAGTTAATGACACGCTTTGTAATACCCCTTGAAAAATGTTTTGTTAACAGTGAGAGGTTTAGCTAATTCAAAATCAAAAAACCAAAAATATTTTTAAAATCCATAAAATTTTTGAAGCAGTAAATCTATAAGAATTATTTTTTTATTTTTTTGGTCATTTCAAAATCAAACATCTTTTTTAATGATTTCTTCGCAGTTTTACACTCCTTAAAAATTATTAAATTCGAATAAACTTAATATATGAGAAATTCCTGCCTAACAAAAATTATAATCTTTAATTTTAAAAAAATCGTTCAAATCGGTAAATTAGTTTTTGAAATATTTATCCCATCAGTTCGAAAAATTATGTTTCGAAAACGCATTTAAAATTTCGCATGTTAGCTGATTTGGTAGAATCAGGTGCAAAACCCATGCGTCGATTGTCAATTTTCAAAGCCTGTAAACTTGGTAATTTTCAAAATTTCAAAATTTTCTTTAAACTACACATTCTTCAAACATCAAAGACGTTAAAAATGTCAAAAAATATCAATTTTTTGAACATTTTAAACCGGAACCTCCTCATAATTATCCATACTGATTATTTACCTTTTAACTGACGATTTATGTGGACCAATCCAAAAAATTCATATGGACAAGACCTGTTATTTCTTGCTATATGACAGATTCATTTTCATTTAAAAAGTTTTACTTTTGTTATAACGCCCATAAATTTTATTTTATAGAGAGGGAGAGAGAGAGAGAGAGTCTTATCAGGAGCTCACAACTTAATTTTTTAATAAAACGTATCTTTTTTCAGTGAGCGATAATGTTTTTTAAGATATGATGAATGTGCGCTTCTGATGGGACTTCTTATAGAGAGTGTTTTTTCAGCTTGATAGAACTTTAAATTAAATCCCTATCAAAAGTTCTATCCAACCTAAGAAAACATTGTTTATCATACATTTATATGTACATACACACACACACACACACACACACATATATATATATATATATATATATATATATGTGTGTGTGTGTGTGTGTGTGTGTGAGTGTGTATGTAAATGAGACTAAATATTGTAGATAAATAACAAAGTCTCGTCGTAATTGTCGTATCTATAAATAACCAAGAAGTCTTCGTCCATTTAATGATACCTCAAGTTAAAAACAAGTGTCTCATCTATCATCAAAGAACTTAACAAGAAAAAAACCGTGTCGCTTAATCCAGCACGCGCGCACCCTGTTAGTATAGTTTCTCGAGACGGGCGACCGTTCCATCGGCCCACAGCGTGTTGAACGTCGATGACGTCGCAGCAGCATCAGAAGCACAGCAGGTACGAACAAACGACACATAGTGGGAACATGAACGAACCCGTACTGGAGCTTATGGGATACCATGTACGACTTATTCCTTATAATGATTTATTAGTTCACTCATGTCATTTCGTTCTTACGTTGTTGCTGCTGCTGCTGCCGTCGTCGTCGTCGTCGTCGTCGCCACTACCCACCGTTCTCGTTGTCGGAAAATAGACGAACGGGTGTACGGATTGGGCGTTGTGCGAACGGGGCAAGCCCGAGGCACCCCGTTCGTTTCCGATTTCATTAGATTTTCATTACACTTTCTCCTCGCGTCTCGTCCTCGGCAAAATATCCTGCGCCCATTTTTCATTCCGCTCCTTGACAGCTCGACGGCGGCGGCGGCGACGTCGACGGCGACTGCGATGCCGGCGGCGGCCATTACTTGATGGATTTCCAATCACCTCGATTTCAAATCAAACTTTTGCTGTGCGCGCGCGCTCGCTCGCTCGCGCACCCTTCTCTATAGTCCCAAGTGCCGACCGGTAATGATGCTATTATTGACACACCATTGTAGTCCATTTCATGCTGGCCGGCCATCCGAACGAAACGAATCGTTCAATACACACACACTTATATATATATATATATATATTTGCTGTCCCTCTCCGCCCGCACGAGAAAAACATGTTTCGACGATATACTATGAAAAGATTTTAATGTATTATGGTAATCCATTAAAAAACACGAACGGCGGTATTTCAAGGTTTCCCAAAAATAAATTATCGCAATCAATCTGCATAGGCGTTTAGTTAAAAATAGCTCGGATGGAGATGTGTATTTTTTCGGTTTGGAAATATTACCGGTTTGGTGGTTGAATCTAATATCGAAGAAACTCGTTCGATCGGAAGGGTTTTGTAAAAGAACGTCGTTAGGGGAAGTAAATTGTTGATTCGAAGGAAACGAACATGGATCAGGAATGAAAATGTTTGTAGAAAATTCGGTTTGTTTTTTTATTTCTTTTTTCGTCACTGTTCGACGCTGTTGCTTATAAATATATTTTTTTCATTAAAATCTTTACTTACTTGTTGAAATGTGCTAGATTTGGTAGGATTTAAAAAATGTAAATATTTTCAATAATAGGCATGTTTTCTAGAAATATATATTTATATATGGATTGTTTTTTTAAGTGGGATAGAACATTAAATTGTATCCCTATCAAAAATTCTATTTAACCTAAAATAAACCTTTATCCTACCTTTATATATACATACAAATACATACATACATACATACATACATATATATATATATATATATATATATATATATATATATATATATATATATAAAGAGAAAGTGTGTTTTTTAAAATAGACAGAACTTTCAATAAGGATTCAATTGAAAGTTCTATCGCACTTTAAAAATTTTTTTTTATATATATAGTGTCTTATCATGAGCGCACAACTAACTTTTTAAGTAAAACGGATCTTTTTTGAGTGAGGATTGATGTTTTTCAAACGATAATGGGCCTTTCTACACTAGTCAACAGGCATACAGTATTCACGGCCCATTACCACTCGTCTCACACGCTCTTACCAGAAAACTAATTTTTTTAGATGCGGGGATTTTAGTGCGGGGGTGTGAGACGAGTGGTAATTGGCATGAATACTGTATGCATGCTGACTAGTGTGGAAAGGTCCAATGAGTATGCAATTTAAAAAACTGTTTGCATCTATACTAGTTATTGACTAAAATGAGAGCTATATCTATTTTAAACAAACAATATTAAATATTTTTGAATTATTTAATAGCAGATATTAAAAACTCAATAACTGTAATAAAATGATTGAGGCAGTAATATATCTGAACTTTTTAAAATATAATTTCATTTCCTACAACTCCTAATCCTAAATATGACACGAAAATGGGATTTTCAAAAAATATTGTTAAAGTATTTTGTTCAAACATAGCATTATCATTTTTATTCCTAATACCTTTTTGTTTATTCTCTGCTGTATCTTCATTATTACTGTTTTCAACATCATTATTATTGAAACTTAAATTTTTATCACTCAGCTTTTTATCTTCACTTTCACTTAAATCATTATCATCATAACTGAGACTACCTATTTTTTCTAAAAGAACAGTTTTTAAATTTTGACTGGACATTTTTTTCTTTTGAGAAATTTATTTAATATTTTCTCTACCTTTGTTCCTGATGGAACACCCTATATATATATATATATATATATATATATATATATATATATATATATATATATATATATATATAAGTTATTTCAAATATGAACGATTACTTCCGAAGATTAACGATTGCAATTAAGGAGTAATATGAAAATTTTATTTCCGAACTTTTCCGAGAATTACCGAAGTATAAATTGTATAACATATTAAAATAACCAAAAAATAGAAAAAGACAGATTTTAAGGTAGAATTTTTAGACAAATTTTCGAACAAAAAATTTAATTGCATTAACATTATACGAGTATTTTAACCCTTTGCACTCGAAGCGTTTTTTCACTCATATTCTTAGCAACTCAAAGCAGCAACTTAAATTTGCAGTTTGCTAAAAGAATAAGAGAAGTTATTACAATTTGTTTTTGTCCTTATGTTATGAATTGAAAATTATTTACGTTGGCTCCGTAGCGGAGCCCTCAAATTTGAAGACAAAATTTAAATGGCTCCGCTCCGGAGCCCTCGAGTGAAAAGGGTTAATAATCATCAGATCACCAATTTATAATAAACATCGTCTACACAAAATAATTAACATAGCTTTTTAAACGTTTTATTTTTTAAAACTTATTTAAATTGTTAAATAGAGGCAAGTTTGGAAGTTAAAGAGTGAAGTGAGTAGAGGGTGCAGCCCCCTGTTATATATATATATATATATGAGTAATTTAAGTCACTTAGAAAACCAATTATTAGAAAATACCAAATTGGCCCCAGTCTATTATTTTATGAAATTAATTAATGATTGTTATTTACCCCTACAAAAAACTTTTGGTATATTTTACATGTAATTCATTACAATTTGTATCTTTTTACGACCAGCTATAGATTATTTCCTTCTTTTAACGAGTTTTAAAGTGTATAAAAGTACATTTTCATATTTTTTATTAATAACTAGAGCTTGCCTAATATTATTCTTCTATTTAAATCATATTTAATAAAGCTGTTTTCTATGTAACTGTTATGATTACAGCTAGAATTGTTTTATTAACGAATTTTATATATATATATATATATATATATATATATGTGTGTGTGTGTGTGTATATTTCACGACTCTCATAAAAGTATAGTATGCTCTATGATTTAATTTCGTCCGATATAAAGAAACACACGACTGATTATAAATTACCCTTTTAACGCTCCATAATTGGGCACTTACGAATATGTAAAGTAGTAAAATTAAATGTAGGCGTACTATTTGAATACCGTTTCACTTATAGATGTAATCGAAATGATTTTTTTATCCATAAGGCTGACCTAGAAAATTGCGTTTAATTTCTCTTCCTGTTCTATATAAAATACTATGTGTGTGAGAACGATTCATTTTTTAGTAATTGCGATTTTAGTATAAACATGAAGTAATTAGTCTATATTGATAATATTTTATGGCTGTCAGTAATATAGAATTTTATTTCTTTATATAAATTAGAATAGGACGTTATCTGTAACATTTTCATCGGATTGAAATTAATTAAAAAATTAATCATAATTTCTTAGTCGTACAAATGACTAAAAATCTAATTAATTAATTTTTATCTCATTGAAAATATAATTAAAAATTTAGTCGTAAAAGTGATTAAAAATCTATTGACTAAATTTTTATTTGATTAAAAATATGATTTAAAAATTTAAGCATAATTTCTAACTGGTAAAAATGATTAAAAATCTAATGACTAAATTTTTATCTCATTAAAAATATGATTAAAAATTTAGTAGTAAAAATAAATAAAAATTGACTAATTTTTTTTATTTTATTTGAAAATATATGATTTTTGAATCTAATTAAAAATGATTGATTAAAAATATTAAAAATATGATTAAAAATTTAGTGATTAAAAATCTATTGACTAAATTTTTATTTGATTAAAAATATGATTTAAAAATTTAAGCATAATTTCTAACTGGTAAAAATGATTAAAAATCTAATGACTAAATTTTTATCTCATTAAAAATATGATTAAAAATTTAGTAGTAAAAATAAATAAAAATCTATTGACTAAATTTTTATTTGATTAAAAATATGATTTGAAAATTGAATCATAATTTCTTACTACAAAATGATTAAAAATCTAATGACTAAATTTTCATCTCATTAAAAATATGATTAAAAATTTAGTAATAAAAGTGATTAAAAATCTGTTGACTAAATTTTTATTTGATTAAAAATATGATTGAAAATTTAATCATAATTTCTTACTGATAAAAATGATTAAAAATCTAATGACTAAATTTTTATCTCATTAAAAATATGATTAAAAATTTAGTAGTAAAAATAATTAAAAATCTATTGACTAAATTTTTATTTGATTAAAAATATGATTTAAAAATTTAAGCATAATTTCTAACTGGTAAAAATGATTAAAAATCTAATGACTAAATTTTTATCTCATTAAAAATATGATTAAAAATTTAGTAGTAAAAATAAATAAAAATCTATTGACTAAATTTTAATTTGATTAAAAATATGATTTGAAAATTTAATCATAATTTCTTACCGATAAAAATGATTAAAAATCTAATGACTAAATTTTTATCTCATTAAAAATATGATTAAAAATTTAGAAGTAAAAATAAATAAAAATCTGTTGACTAAATTTTTATTTTATTAAAAATATGATTGAAAATTTAATCATAATTTCTTACTGATAAAAATGATTAAAAATCTAATGACTAAATTATCATCCGATTGAAAAAATGATTAAAAATTTAATCATAATTTCTTAGTCGTAAAAATGATTGAAATACTTATAAATAAATTCAAATTTGATTAATCATTCGACTAAATAATTAATTATGTTATTTAAGTCGTTTTTTAACTAAAAAAAATAGTTAAACAATTAATCAGATGAAAATTTAGTCGGATAGGAAAATTAAAAGCTGACTAAAATTTCAAGTTAAGTATTTTTTCTTCAGTTACATATTTACTTCTTCTTTGGAAATGAATTTTATTATTCCACAGAATTCATCCCATTTCACTGCCTGAAACATTGGATGAAAACTGTGTACAAAACCTTTTAAATATTCCTGTGAAAATAATTCATAAATAATTATTTAAAATTGAATTTCATTAAAATCACAGAATAAATTTAATTAAAAAACATTTGTAATTTCTTCAAATAAAATAATTTTATTTGAAAATATGATTTTTACATTTTCAATAATTTTTATAACAATTTAATTAATAAACCTATTCAATTAATACAGCATTTAATTAAAATTTCACAATTTTCAATATTCCAATCAATCGGTTTATTAATCGTTTGAAACGATTGGTGATTAAAAAATCAATCACAATTAACGATTATTTTTTTGGTCGTTAGTTACTGATTGATTTAAAAAAAATAATTTCAAATTGATCGTTTTATCAATTTCTTGAATCAATTAATTGTAATTAACGATTAATTTTACATGACTAAAATTTTAGTCATTAGTCGTTAGTTGCATAATTTTTGCCCTATTCATATATACATATATATATATATATATATATAAATTTCTCAATCAAATTAACGAAAATGATTTGTGTATTGCTAGATACGTGCCGTTGTCTGATGTTAACGCTCGTTTAACGAAAAAGCCTAATGTTATTATCGTCGAAGGGCCGTTCGGCGTGATGGATGGGCTTGTTTACAGTTGCACAATCGACGCGCGATGCGCCCTTGCGTGTCTTGGGCTGTTTAACGTATGCTTGTTTAGTATGTGTATCAACAACATTTATTCATATAACAGTGGAGAAATGTTTTATAAATAGATGTACTACGTACGTTACGTTAGTAATTATTAAACATTATTCCATGTAGATTGTGTCTTCTATTTTAATTTCTTTTTTTACATCCCTCTTGTTCATATGAAAAGTATAAAGTTTTTTTTTGTTATAGTAATTGAATCTTATCTTTAAATTTTATAAAAAATGTTCAATCTATTATATATAAATCACAATTTTTATCTTGTCTTACTTTGTATATTTCAATATTATTATAAAAAATAATTGTGTTTTTAAAATTATTGTTTTTTTAGAGAATTAATATAAATTTCTTGAATTGTAACTTTTTTTAAAAAAAATCTGTTTAGAAATATTTAATCTCTACTAAAAAATATGTTAATAAGTGTCTGGGTTTTTTTTATTCACTATATAAATATATATACAGGGTGTTTTTAGGTTAGATAGAAATTTCGATAGAGATTTAAAGTTCTCTCAAGCTTAAAAAAACACCTATACATAATTCTCTGACTTGCATTTCAATAGCATATAAAGTAAATAAAATGAACAATAAGTGATTATTAAATACTGTTTTTTCACAATACATTTCTGTACATTTATTCAAATAATTTTCATTTCTTTAAAAAACGATAAATACGAGTTTCATAGACACAAAATGAAGTAAATATGAAAAACAACATCGACAGTATTTCATATTCACTGTATTCAAAACTCGTTTTGCTACGTTTCATTAAAACAAGCCTGTAATAAAACTCAATGTTTTCTGTAAAACCAACTGTTGAAACGGGCGAAGTTTGAAGATAGTGTGTTGTATTTAAAACAGTAATAAATGTGTCGCTCCACCTTGTTATCTTGTAATTAATTATGTCTTTATTTCCAACGAGAAAGTCTCTAGATACACTTTTAACTTCTGTTATATGTATGTATAAGTTTTTTTTATTTGAATCGCTAAAAAATATACAACTATGTTGTAATTATTAAACGTATCTTGAAACAGTAACGTTATTTAATTATTCTGATAATATTTTAATGTTCAGTTTATTAGTTAATTTCTTTTTTATTCTTTCTATTCGATAATTACATTTTGTAACATAGGTTATCGTTTACTCGATTCAACCAGTAACTGATGGAATAAATCAATGTTTCTTCTAAAAAAAATTGTTCTGTGTACTAGAATATGATTTTAATTATCGATTCGTATTATTTTATAACCAATCTTTGATTTTATCCAAAAAATAAAATTTTTAAGAAGATCAATTTTTTATGAAATTTTCCATACTATAGGTCATGGTATTTTTGAGGACCAAAAAGTGAAAATTTTAAAACTGATTAAAAATCAATATTTCTTAATAGTGATCGATTATTTTAGTTAAAAATAGTAATTTTTTGATAAGAATAATATTTATTATCAAAAAAAATATTTTTTATAACCGAAAATCGATATTTCATTATTTCTCATTTTTCTAAAAATCAGATTTTTTTAAAAAAAATAATATTATATTCACCACAGGGTAAAAATCCATTTTAAATGTGTAATTATATTATAAGTAAATATTTTTGATAAAAAAATTAGAAATTTGCGGCAGGAAAATCAGATTAAAAAATTAAAATTCTATTTTTTTGATTTTAACACCAAGAGGGTAAATCAGTTTTTTCTAAAAAAAAAAGTTCTGTGTACTGAAATATGGTTTTAATCGTCAATTGAGTTCATTTTATATTCAATCTTTAATTTTACCGAAAAAAAACATTATTTTAAGGAAAAAAAATTTTCATCAATTTTTCCATACTATAGGTCGTGGTTTTTTTGAAGTCAAAAAGTGAAAATTTTAAAACTTATTAAAAAATTACATTTTCTACTAGTAACCGATTATTTTAGTCGAAAATAATCAATCTTCAGTAAAAATAACGTTTATTATTAGAAAATATATTTTTTATAGCCGGAAATCGATTTTTGATAATTTTTCATTTCATTTGAAATTGAAAATTTTCTTTAAAATTTTTATTATATTCACCAGAATGTAAAATTTATTGTAAAATGTGTAATTATGTTCGAAATAAATATTTTTAATTAAAAAAAATACAATTCAGGTAAAAAAATCATGTTTAGAAATGAAAATTACGTTTTTTGGTTTAAGCAGCAACTGTCAGACTAAATCAGAGTTTTTTCTAAAAAAAAAAGTTCTGTGTACTGAAATATGATTTTAATCATCGATTGAGTTCATTTTATATTCAATCTTTAATTTTATTCGAAAAAATGATTATTTTAAGGAAATAAATTTTTCATGAATTTTTCCATACTATAGGTCGTGGTTTTTTTGAAGTCAAAAAGTGAAAATTTTAAAACTTATTAAAAATCTATATTTTTTACTAGTAACCGATTATTTTAGTCGAAAATAATCAATCTTCAGTAAAAATAACGTTTATTATTAAAAAAAATATTTTTTATATCCGGAAATCGATTTTTGATAATTTTTCATTTCACTTGAAATTGAAAATTTTCTTTAAAAATTGTATTATATTCCAGAATGTAAATACCAGAATGTAAAATTTATTGTAAAATGTGTAATTAGGTTCGAAATAAATATTTTTAATTTAAAAAAATACAATTCAGATAGAAATGTAATTTCTAGAAATGAAAATTACGTTCCTTTGGTTTAAGCAATAACTGTTAGACTAAATCAGAGTTTTTTCTAAAAAAAAAAGTTCTGTGTACTGAAATATGATTTTAATCATCGATTGAGTTCATTCTATATTCAATCTTTAATTCTATCTCAAAAAATGAAATTTTTAGGGAAAAAAATTTTTCATGAAATTTTCCATACTATAGGTCGTGATTTTTTTGATGCTCAAAAAGTGAAAATTTTAAAACTGACTAAAAATCAATCTTTTTTACTATTAATCGATCCTTTCAGTCAAAAATATTTAATTGTCAATAAAAATAACATTTATTACCAGAAAATATATTTTTTATAACCGAAAATCAATATTTTTATCAATTTCCATTTTACTCAAAATTGAAAAATGAAACTTTTCAATTTCAAAGATGTGTACTAGACAAATTCACTTTAACACAAATAAACCACTCATCTTTAACACCACAAAATTGTATATCAATGCTTAATTATCAATAATTGTAAATTTTATTCATTAATTTGTACTTAAATGACTATTCCATTATAATTAAAACACTTTGTTATAAAATTCTTTCTTTATAATTTATATTTTAACCTCGATCTTTTAAAAGTCACCTAAATTCCACCTCCCAATAGAATGAATAATAAGTAATCGTTGAACAGTTTTATAAAATTTTATATTGTAAAGAGTGAGTGATTTATTTATGATTTTTATCTATAACAACTCTTTCTCCCTCTCTCTCTCTCTCTCTCTCTCTCTCTCTCTATATATATATATATATATATATATATATATATATATATATATATATGTGAGCCAATTTAACAGAAAAAAACTCTTATCAACGCTGATTATCTCGTTCAAGAATTTCAAATTAAAAAAAAATTCAAACTCTACAATCCAACACTATTTCTATTCTGTATGCAGAGAAAAGACATCTCGTCCGTAGTTGAAGCACCGCCCGGTCTGTACCGCAACGGCGCCTATTAAGGCTAAAATATGAAGAGGCGAGCGTCGGGGCCGTGCATACACTTACTCATTTTCTTAATAAGACTTGTTATACCGCAACAACTGTGGCCGCATATATAGTACTCTATTTATGTATATGACGCACTCGCGAGCGCATTGTTCCGACAATATGAAGATGAGATCGGCGTCGGTACGAGCGACGCCCAACGACGCCGTACGAAACGTCGGACGTTTGTTTACGAACCGTGAGTGTGTTGGGTGTTGCGTGTTCAGGATTCAGGATAGATTGAAGATGTAGGTGTCATGAGAAATCCATATAAAGGAATTATTTAATTTTGTGGGATTTTGTATGGTTAATTTATTTAAATCATTGGATCAAACACGTGACCTACAAGACTCTAAAATGTGGTTCTCAGCCCGAAATTTTAAGTCGATTTTATTAAAATAATAAAATTTAATTTTTAAAAAATATAAAATACATTTTTAAAACATTACAAATTTTGTAGATAAATTATTTGCTAAGAAAATTCAAATTTCCCCCAATAAAAAAATTTACCTTGTTTACTGTGTTATATAAATCAGGAAGTATTGTGTTACAAAGTAGTAAAAATGGAATATGTGTTAAAGTTTGTCAAAAAAAAACGATAAATTTTATACATTTTCCAAGAATTGGATCAATGAAAGTTTTCTTCATTACTCTCAGAAATCTAAAGTGAATATGAGGATTTATTTTATTATATAGAAGTTTATTGGCCCTCCTGACATAATTTTTTATACGATTTTGGGAACTTCGTAATAAAATTAAAAATATTTTTGGAAACAACTTCGTAATAAAATCGAAATATTTTTGGAAATAAAAAAAGAGTCAGCAAAACGACTTGAGAATAAAAACTGGTTACAGGATTTGGCCTCATTACAAATATTACATGCCATTTAAATGAATTCAATTTAAAACATCAGGGTTTAAATCTAATTGTAACGTTTATATGGAACTGCATCAAAGCATTTAAACTGAACTTTGAGTTTGAAAAATCAACTTATTTCATTTTCCTGCTTAAAAAAAATACCAAAAATTATATTACGGTTACGATTTTACCAAATATGCTTTAACTATTCAAGAATCATTATTTGAATTTGAAAATCGATTTGAAGGATTCAAGGCATGTGAAAATGATTTTTTATTACTTAATACTCATTTTTAAAATGCAGAAGAACCAACAAATAACATCCAAATGGAATTGATTGAAATCCAGTGCAAACGGGTGATAAAAGAAAACTAGAATGAAGTTGATATACCAGATATTGATTTGTACTTACCAGAACATTTTATTGAAATGCGTATCCTTGCTGCAAGAATCTTGGCAATGTTTGGTAGTAGATACCTGTGAACAATTATTTTTCTTTTTTAAAGACTAATAAGGTTTTACACAGAACAAGATTAATAAATGAACTTTTAACATCTATATTAAAAACATTATTATTAGAAAAATTACACCAGATATTATTAAAATCGTTTCTGACAAAAAATGACAATTTTTCTAGTAATAAATATTACTTTTTTTAATTTGTCCAATTTTAAATTTTGAATAATATATAAAATTATTTTTTTTCATTTTTCTAAATTCATTAAAAAAAATAAATGTAAAATTTTGATGAATTATTTTGGAATATATATAAAAGACCTTTTTTATCCACTAATTTTTTTTGTGAGATTTTTTTTTGTCTGTGACCCGAAGACTATCACAAACTGAATATATGAGTTCAACACCACTGTTTTACATATATGAAATTTAATCAATATTATTTTCAATTACTACAAAGATTTTGATAATTTTTCAAAAAAATCTTATCGAATTAAAATATTACAAATATCAAAATATTCATCAAAATATACAATAACAATTTTCATTTTTTATAAAGATTCATCGTTTTATAAAGAAAAAATAAATGTAAAATTCAAATAAGTATTTTTGAATAAATATAAAAGTTTTTTTAGCCCCCTAAATTTTTGTCAGATCTTTTTTTTGCCTACAATATATGAGTTACTGTTCATATATGAGTTTAAAACCACTATATCAACCCTTGTATCTTATAAATACCAATATTTTTCTAATTTAACTTATATACTAAAATAATTGTCTCATTAGATAATAAATATTATATTTTCGAATATATTTTGAATAAATAGAAAAAATAATCGAAAAAATTATAATATTGCTCGAATACTATTTCCAGTATATGAAATTTATAAATACAAGAATGAACTATCGAAAACGAATACCCACGTCGATTGCATGTAATAAAACAATAAACGAGTCCACTTTGTGTAAATATCTGTTCGTGAAAGTTTAAATGAAGCACACGACGTCGACGTTGTCGAACTGGAACGAATGATTGAACGTGAATCAAACGTGATAGACAGATTAAACGACTGTTTGGAGAAAACGCAAGAGTCAAATATGTCGGGTCAGCGAGAAACGAATAGAAAAACCATCGTCGTCGCCATCGTCGCCGCCACTGAACCACGGGACGCACGCGTTTGCATATACAAAAATGCTCACGTGAAATGTTTGTTTTTCGATAGATAAGAACGACAATATTTACAAACAGCACGTCGACAAGACGAATGACTTCCACTCCAAAGCTATTACCGCCTATTCAAACTGTGTCAACGTGGGTAAACATCATCGCCGCTACGACCTCACGGAGACGCGCGGTCCGCCCCGTTCCGTCGTCGCCCCTGCCACGTCGGCTGGCGACGCGTTCAGTCATTATTCACGCCGCCATCCATCAAAATACATCGAACAGTCATCGATTAAACCGTCCCACCGTTGTACCCGCACGTACGTGGCTCGTTTCCACCGTTGCATGTCGGCTAACCACGACGACGACGTGAAAGAATCGACGGCGACGGACGAACTAGCAAAAGTGAACCAACTAATGGCGACACTTTTTTTTAATATTTGCATAAAAGGACCCGGACGAGTCCTTCGAGTGGAACGTAATCGTTACAATAATATTTATTGTTCCGTAAATGGCGTATTAAATGTACGTGGAAGTTCTGACAACGAAATATTTTTATGATTAAACACGGACGTGGAGTGTCGAAAATGTTTTCTGTTTTAATATTTATTATGCAAATATAATAACGTACTTGCAACAAACCGTTTCATCCAGTAACACAATCTATTTTTTTACAAAAAAAGATAAAACATTGAAAAATACATTTTCGTTCTAGATACTTCAAGACGAATAGTTCTAGTAAAACGATTGGACAACTCGAGTGGAAGAGTTTGGAAAACAAACAGAGGCTCACAATTTTATTTTATATGAATGAAATATTTATATGAAGGTAAAACGAAAAAAATGATCAATATATTGATAAATAAAGGTAAATATAAAAAATAGTCTTAGTCAAAAAATTTAATAAAAAATTGAGTTTGTTACTAAATTCATATAACAATGATTTAATTTATAATAAACAAAAACATTTTTTAAAAAATAGCAGTTTTATTGAAATGATAATTTAGTTTATTCTTTTTTTGATAGTGGTCTAAGTCACGTTTTTAATTAAAAAAATTAATTTTATGAAAAAGTAAGTACTGTTAGATTATTTTGGAATAATCGAGATGTAAATGAAAAAGGTAAATTGTCTGTAAGTTCCTGAAGATTATTATAAACTAATATCTCAATGTTGTAGGAAAATTTCATTTACAATCCATAGGATAGCAGAAAAAAATTTTCAAGTAAAGAACTAGAAAAATAATTTACAAAACAAACAATAAATACTAATGGGAATCGTATTAATTGATTACAAATACAATTGATAAGTTTTTTTTAAAAAAAAATCTCTTATAAAATGTTTTATAAAACATCATTAGATGATGAAGTTGAATTTCATATTTTAGTTTTTATATCCAAAAGAAAAAGACCAAAAATATATGAAAACAATAATTATTTTCATTACATGAAGATTTCAGACCAGTGATGAAGGAAAAATACATTTGTTACCATAAATACCATCAATTTATCACAGCTATTTAATTTTATTTCTAAAATTTGAAATAATATCATAAATGGAATTTTGTAGCATAGAATATATGAAAAAACATGGAATATTTTGAATCCTAATTTTATGCCACTCTTTGAAGATGGCATAGTCTCAGGCCAGATAATTAATTATTGGACACATTAAATACTGCAACATCTGAATCAAATGTTTGATTTAAATTAAAAAAGAGAATTATTTGAAAAACATTTTTTTTATTTCTCTTACATATCATTTATAACTTTTGTATTAATCCAATTGAATTTAAAATGATTTAATTCTATTACTAAAATATGAAATATCATGAATGGAATTTCACAACAGAAAAGACTAGAATAATTTAAATGCTAATTTTATTTACCACTCTTTGGGAATGACATGATCTCAGATGAGATAATTAATTATAAGACACATTAAATACTGTAATATCTGAATTAATGATTGATTTATGTTAAAAAAAATATTTATAAAATTCATCTTCATTTCTCTTATATATCATTTATGACTTTATATTAATCCAATTTCATTTCAACTGATTTGATTCCATTACTAAAATTTGAAATAATAATATCATGAATGGAATTTTATAACAGAAAAGATATTAAAAACCCTGGAATAATAATTTTATGCCACTCTTAGGAAATGACATGATCCCAGGTCAGACAACAATAATACACAATAATCAGGTCAGACAACAATAATCAGACACAATAATACTGTAATATTTGAACCAATGATTGATTTATTTTGAAAAAGAGAATTGTTTGTGAAAATTTTCTCCATTTCTCTTAAGATTATCAAATTTAATTTTAACTGATTTAATTTTATTTATAAATTTTTATATAATATTATGAATGGAATTTTGTAACATAGATAAGACAAAAAAAATTAAATTGATTTAAATAACAATTCTATTTCACTCTTTGAGGATGGCATGGTTGTTGAAATGTACATCAGCGAACAAAATAAACAATTATTGAATTTGTTTATAAATCTTGTGGTGTTTGGAATGGAAGATTCTTATATATAGAAGTGATTTAGATATTGGTTTGTATAAATAGTGTTAATTGTATTTAAAACTTCATATTATATTTCGTTCAATCGGTTTAACTTTTTCAGCAAATTCAGTAGTTAAAATGTACAAACACAGCTCGTCCATTCAAAACGCAAACAAATAGACAAACTATACAAACATTACATTTGTCCGCATTTAATTCAGTCACATTCTTCCATACCATAAATCAGTCGAACGAGCCGTCCGTCCGTCCGTACGTCCGTACGACCACTCGTCCGTCCGTTCAATATTTATTTACGTTCATAATAAATGCGATCCGTGAAAACAAACATCGTTCCGTTTGCGCCGTGCAGCTTTAAAGCTAATATTTGATTTTCGCAATAATTTTAATGAGTGGCACGGTGGCAAAAATATCGTTCGTTCGTTCGTCCGTCCGTCCGTCGTCCTCCCTCCAGCCCATTTTTAATACATTATAATGATGACGAAACATAATACGTATTGTTCATTAATTGTATGTAAGGACCGACGGTATTTACATTAGCTTAAATGTGACTTTCGGAAAGCTCGCGCGGACGCAACACACTCGCGCGCACTCGTTTTTAATTGAAAAAGTTTTATTGGAGCACGGAACAATGGACACACGTCGCGATAAAAAATTCAATAGTGGCGCTCGGTAATGATTTACTTTTTTCCTCGCTGTTTTTCTCTATATTCGGGCTGTCGCTGTACGCGTGGGTTATTTTAAGCTGTTTCATATTAGTGGCAATACGACAGGTTTTATTAGTGAAATGTTTGTGCAGGATAAACGATTTTCTGGTCCGGAGCGTCGGTCAAAAGTTCGTACTGGTTTAATGAGCGAATTATAAATGAACCTTTTTTTTGTTCGTGGTGTTTAAGACCGACTAATTATTTTTTTTTCGATCAGCTGAATAAACGACGAGAAAGAAAAAAATTATCAGCATGTGAAGTTTTTATCGAACTACCATCTAGCCAATAAAACGAACAATAAAAAATCATTCAACACTTTTGTGTATGTGATTTGTGCTTTATGTCATTATCCTGGTATTTTTTAAAAGTGTTTTCGGACCCAATTTCTCTGCACTTTGCCTTAAATAATATTTGCCAAATTTAAATATACGTGCTGATTTATTATCTCATCAATAAAAAACAAATTTCCAACGTCAGCCTCAAAAATTCATCCCCAAACCATAACACCCCCGCTACTATACTTTAAAGTCGGTATTAAGTTTTCCTTTTTCAATTATTTATTAAGCTTCATCACACAATTATGCAACCATCATTCTCAAAAATGTTGAATTTGGTTTTATCTGCAAATATGATGTATTTCCAATATTATAAATATTCATTTTTATTATTTTTTGGAAATTTTAATCACTTTTTTGATTTTTTTCTCTTAGAAAAAATTTTCTCTTTGCATTTTTTCCATAAAAACCAAAGTTTCTAACAACTCTGTTTACTTTTTCTGTATTTACATTTTTTCTGTTATTATTTCAAAATCAGCGGCAATTTTTGATATTTATTCTTGGATATTAATTGATTTTTTAATATATTTTTTTGGCTACATTCGTTTAATAATTTTGGACGACCACAACGAACTTTATTTTTTAAATAATTCTCAACTTGAATTTTTTATTGCACTGAATAATGTAAAAAGACTTCTTTTAACTTTTTGTGAAATTTCCATAACAATTTCGTTTCCCAACATACATTACTTCAAATAAACTATACGCCAACATTAGAAATATTAATAAAGCTATACCCTGAGAATTGTCTATCGCAAATAAAAGATTTTAAATGACAGCCGTCGATGATAACCCACGATCTGGACATCCATAGACAATAATTGACAAGACATTGGTGCTCAAAAATCGTCAGCTGAGATGGAAATCTCAAAAACACAATACCATGTCATTTTGGCTTAAATATTGGTCATGAAAAACGTCGCTTCTCGCATAATGCCAAGAATACTGTATTTGGTTATGAGTTTTTGGCCCCAAACTCAACCAATATCATTCCAAATGCCCTGTACTCGCCTGATATGGCTTCGTGTGACTTTTTTCTATTCCCAAAACTCAAGTTTCCGCTCCGATGGAATCGTTTTAAGTCGATTAAAGCCATAAAAGAAAATTCATTGCGTGAATTGAAGGATATACCATAAAACGCTTTTGTGAGGACGTTTAAGGACTGGAAAAAACGTTAGTATATGTGAATTGCTTCCAATAAGAAGTACTTTGAAGGCAATTGAATAAGTATTGATGAATAAATAACTTCTTATGTGTTTTATTTTAAAAGTTTCGTTAGTTTCCCTACTTAATGTAAAAAAATATATTTTTTAAGTTAAATGTATATTTTTAATGCTGTAGAAAAATCTAAACTTTTTTTATATCTTTAAATAAAAAATGGAATTCCATTAAATAAAAATTCTACTATACAAATAACTTCCTATGTGTTTTTTTCAAAAATTAATTTCCGGATTTAAAGTATTTTTTAATTATAACTCTATGGTTATTTCAACAACACCAGTCACAGAGAAACACAACATCCTGAATAACCATAAGATTTTAATCAAAAGAGAGTAAGATATAGCATAAAATGTGATCCGAAAATAGGTTTTAAACCAACTAATTTAATTAAAATCAATATTGGTTTAAATTATTAACTTCTAAAAATTGTTGATTGCAGATTTCTTTTATTAAACAAATAGAATGAATCAGCAATAAATAATTTGTGGAAATCAAAATCGAACAGCCAGATTCCGGATTCAATACTGATTGTTTTTAATTTTGTACTAGTGAACAAACGAGACAAGTACGAGATAATAAAGACATGAATATATAACATACTTGGTGGTCAACCGTTTTGTCAACGCTCCATCGTTCACGCAGTAATTAGATCCTCTTCACTAACTACAACCTGAATGTATGAATGTACGCACGCACACCCACACACACACATATGTATATATATATATATATATATATATATATATATTCTTCTGCAAATATACACACACATACATTCATGCACGCACATTGTTCAGAATGATAACATTTGACGCGAGGCGCAATTAACGCGACACGCCCACATTACGTGCGTAATGAACGTCAACTATGTACATACATACACACACACATTAATTTATATATATATAGACATAAACATTTATATATATATATATATATATATATATATATATATATGTATGTATATGCATTGTTAATTTAGTTTCTCGAAATGCAATTAGAAGAACAATTAGTGGACCGACATATTTCGGCCTGGGTAGGTCAGAGGCGTTCGTTGCGCCGTGTTACCCACTTGATAGACACATATTAGCGAGGGATTTGTAACAGTGAGACGTGCGAGAGAATCAATGGTCTCAGTACAGTTTCACAGAACTGTCAAAGTGTTCTCCGTGTTCGATTAAATTTAATTTGTGTAATACAAAGAGCAAGAGCAAAAATTAAAACTATAATTGATGAATAAAAACGATGCTAATGATAACACAAAACTAAAAATGTACAGCATGTTTCACTTTGAGTCATATATATATATATATATATATATATATATATATATATATATATACATGTGTGTGTGTAAATGTAGCCATCATCATCAAATCTCATATCATCTCATTTCTAGTCAAAAGCCTACAGACCTTTCTTAAAAATAAATGAAGAAAATGGTAGAATTCAAAAAAATCAATATTTCCAAAATAAGTGTATTTAAAAAACTCATCACTGACCGTAACTAATCTCATCCAATCTTCATTTCCACTTTGCTCCATAATTTCATTTTTCCATTTTTTTATGAGATCAGAATCAGAAAAAATTATTTTGTCTAATAATTACATGAAGTTTACATGATATTTTCGGGGTTTGTTAGGCTACCTATCTTATGAAAATGTGCTTATGATTGAGTATTATTTTCGATATATGTTAGTGAGATTTTGTAACAATACAGGAAAAATTTCAAAAAACCTGTTTTAATGTGAATTTTTTAACTATTTTAACTTATGCTAACTTAACTATCTTAATTAATTATATTGACTTAGTTGTAAATAGCTTATTTTCTAACTTAACCTATTTAAAAACATTGTTTACAGCAGCTCTAGGCGCTAAGAGTTTTGTCACTGAGGGGCTGTTGAAGTCTTTGAACTGTTGTTCATCATTAAACGCGTGGGTCACTGATCACTCGCTGTATTGTGATTGCTTAACCCTTTAACTGTTTATGTCGAGTATACTCGTCAGAGCGAAACGAAAATTTTTCGCATAATGTCGAGTATACTCGTCGTGAAGATAAAAAAATCGCATTCGTATTATTATTAAACGAATCAACTGTAATTTTTTTTCCCTGAAAAAGGGCAAATAAAGATCTTTTAAAAAATGTACATTTTAGAATATTCGTTAGTCTGGCAACCTTATTTATTTTAATACACAATAGCTTGTATATTTTCTAAAAAATATATATTTATAAATAAAAAATACATATTTTCTAAAAAACCAACACGCAACTTTTGATTTTTAATCATAATTGCCTACTTTTATAGGCAGAAACATTTTACTCTGTTTATGTCGAGTATACTCGTCTTCGCTGGAAAATAATTAAGCAGGCAGAAAAAGTTTTTCGAAACAAAATTAAACAGTTAAAGGGTTAATGGGTTACAATTGTATGAGCTGTACCAGGTAAGTGGTCTTTTTATGAGATTTACAACATACAAAATATATAGGATTATACAAATACGAGGCCTAGATTTGTGATTAATCAAAAATAAATAAAAGAATTTATACACATGTTTCCCTATACACCGCCCTAAATACATATTTCTTTTTATTAAAATAAAAATCTATGCATCACATTTGGATGACTTTATATTTATTGATATAAATAAATTATACATGAGTATACAATTATTATCTCTAACAACATTTTATTAAGTAATATGATTTGGGCTAAATTTTATTCTCACAGGGAAAATTTACAACTACATGCGGTTGGTGAGATTTGTTTTTTGATCTCGTTTTAAACCTTTCTCTCCATTTCATAAAGGGGGTGTTATGGTTTGGGGATGAATTTTTGAGGCTGACGTTGGAAATTTGTTTTTTATTGATGAGATAATGAATCAGCACGTATATTTAAATTTGGCAAATATTATTTAAGGCAAAATGCAGAGAAATTGGGTCCGAAAACACTTTTAAAAAATACCAGGATAATGACACAAAGCACAAATCACATACATAAAAGTGTTGAATGATTATTATTTTATTGATCTATCATCTTTTCTTCTGCTGTAAACCCTGGCCATATTATTTTTAGTAATTTTATTTATTCTACTATTCAGTTATCTTTGTTTATATATATATATATATATATATATATATATATATATATATAATAGTTCTATTGCAAAATTAATATTATTAATCTACTCCGATCGTAAACGATTACCTACGATAATTAACGATTGCGGAAGTAATCAATTACAATCATCTTCGGAAGTAATTTGGAGTATCGTGAGGATTAATGATATTAATTTTGTATTTTATTTGTTGTTTTGGAACTGTAACTGATTCACTTTACACAATTGAATTTTAACCCCAACACCACAATAATTTAGTGTTCAATAATCACTTATTGTTCACTTATTATTTATAATCATATAATCTAAAATTATATCAGCTGATACATTTCGATGGCGACGCCATCATCGTCAGGGCCTTTCTGTTAAAATCTAGACTAACTTTTTATATATACATATACTAATTTGTGTTTTGTGTCCTTATTGAATCCATCTACAACTGGGGGTTGAATCTTTCTTTTCATTTCGTCATCTGGTCTGCAAGCATGAAGTGTTTTCGGTTATTTATTGTTTTTTGCAACATGTTCTTTTTCATAAATTTGTGATCTTTTCTTTGATGACCTGAATGGCGGTATTCGAAAAATTTTAACGATTTGTGAGGTCTGTTCTAGATGAATTAAATATCTGCATGCGTTAGTTTTGTGATTTAATTTTTTTAAAGATATGTTAGTATTTTTTTAAAATTAGTGTTTTCATATATTCTAGTTGCGTTTTTATATAAAATATTATTTACGGTAGTGCAAAAGACTAAACAAGCTCGAGTTTATTGAACCATTATCTGAGTTCATTACACGCGATTTGTTTTTATAAATTTCCATGCTCTCTTAGCAGTCTAGGTCTCTTTTATCTGTTATATGTTTAATTAATTCTAATTTCTCTAAACTGTGTCCATTTTCAAGCATATGTGTTGCTACACTAGATTTATCTATTCTATGATATCGTATAATTATAAATAATAAGTGAACAATAAGTGATTATTGAATACTTTAAATTATTGTGGTTTTGGGGTTAAAATTTGTGTAAAATTAATTTTATAATGAAACTATTTTTTACATAGAGAGATAATAATATTTCTTTTCCGAGCTTTCCCGAAGTTTTCCAAAAATTACCAAATACAAATTTTATGACATATTAAAATTAACAAAAAATGGAAAAAGGTAGATTTTCAAACAGACTTTCGTACAAAACAAATCTTAATTATATTGGCATTTGATTTCAATTCGCATCAGACCACTAATTTATAATAAACATTGTCTACACAAGAAATATTAACATAACTTTCTAAACATTTTATTTTTAAAACTTATTTTTATATTGTAAAACAGAAATAAGTTCGAAGTTTAACGAATGGGGGTGAGACTCTATGGTAAAAGATAATAAATATTTCCTTATAAAATTATAAGATTTCCGTTTGATTCGAAAATTCTCCAATGCGATTCTATTTCAACTAATCTATTTAATTCCAAGATAGTTCATAATTAAAATATCGCTCATTACTAAAGTTTCCAATCGAATGGAATCTGTTCGTCTGCAATTGTTGTTCGTCATCGGTTGCTCAATTAACTTATCATAAATTCCAACCATCGAAACAGATAACCGAAACGACTACACACACAACTAACCATCAAGCGAAATGAAACACATAAAACCCAAACATCGTGAATTGTCAGGATAAACACCGTCGGCGAGGATTCAAATCAAACTAATTTAAATTCAACGTCCACTTAAACATTGCGAAACTCGGCTAAGTGCCGGCGCTGCTGTATCGGACATGTCATTCAGAGCGAACGTTGCCCGGGGACGTTGCCACACACAGATCCGCCGCAACAACCTATCTTAGGCCTCGGGGTCCGTCCTGTCATATCACTTACTTCCACGTCTGTTTAATTTCCCCTAAGACAGTCTCTGTCAGACGGACCCCTCTCCACGACGGGCGTCGTTCCCGTTTATATTATGCGTGACGTCCGCGCGTCCCAACCCCGACCACCGACTCTTGGACTACGAACGAACGTCGCTGCGGCCAGGTATTATTGTCGACGGGCATGTGTTATTACAGCGACTAAAATGTCGTATCTTCGTTTTGATTACATATGCAACTACTGAGGAACGGACACATTCGGAATTTATTCGACGACATTACGACGCCGGAGCGTCCTTTTGGATTTACCGACGTGCTTTCGGTGTGGGTGGAACGTAACGACGTTAACGCGCGTTGCTGTTATTGTTGCGAACAACTACTTTTCGTACCGCATTTAATTATAATTTGCCCCGACGACACGACAAAGTTGGGATTTTAAAGTACACGGATCGTTCCGGTGTTCCAGTATTAGAATAATTTTCAGTTCGGAAAACATTCAGTGATGGATCGGTAAATTAGAAACAATATAACCATTTTAACACTTTAAACTATTTTTTTTATTAACAAGATTATAATTTATCAATTAATAATATTATTAATTAAATCATACAAATATCATTTATATATGGTCATCCAAATGTGACGCCTAGATTTGTGTTTTATTAAAAAAAAGAAACAAAATAAACTATACACATGTTTCTCTATATACAATTACCATATACACATGTTTCTTTTTAATAAAACACAATTCTAGGCGTCATATTTGGATAATCCTATATAATGAACAAATATAGGATCATCCAAAAGTGACGCCTATATTTGTGTTTTATTAAAAATAAGCAAAATAAACTATATACATGTTTCTTTATACACCACCTTTATACATGTTTCTCTATACACGTTTTTTGAATAAAACACAAATATAGGCGTCACATTTGGACGACCCTATATAATGAACAAATATAGTATCATCCAAAAGTGACGCCTATATTTGTGTTTTATTAAAAATAAACTATATTTAAATTTCCATATACACCCAACATATACACATGTTTCTTTTTAATAAAACACAAATCTAGACATCACATTTGGATGACCTTACATAAATGAAACACTCATCCAAACAGCACGAAGTTTTCAACAGTCAGTGATTACTTATTGTTCACTTTTTTGCTTAAATGCATTTTAATAATCGTGTTGTTATCTTCAGAGAAAGTTTAATAAAATTATTAGAGCTTGGTTTGGATGTGATGCTAAATCTACCATACTCATTTGATCTTACACCATCATATTACCATTTATTCTGTTCCTTGAAAAACTCTTTAAATGGTAAAAGTTGAATTTCAGATTAAGCTATAAAATTGTACTTGGATCATTTTTTCGCCCAGGAAGATCAAAACTTTTTTGAGCATGCAATTATGAAAATGTGAAAAGGTATTGGAATAAAATGGTCAAATATTATTGAATAAAATTATTTTATCTGAAAAAAATTGTCTTTCATTTACTTAAAAAAAAAATACTTATTTGTCAATTCAATAATTTCTATGATTCTGGTTTGTATTCTAACAAATAAATGAAATTTGCAAGACGTTCAATCAAGAAGTGACTACTGAAATATGTAATAGAGGATGTGAAAAATCGTTTGAAAATTTACAATAAAAATATCTAAACGACAACACTTTGTCATCGCCATAGTTAAATTAACCTTCTTTGACCAACAACTTTCATCGATACAATCGAAAAGAAACCGCTATTATCAATAATAAAAGCGCCGTTGTAATTTCCACCACGTTTCTGATGTTCCGTCGACCATTAATCACTTCTGTCAAATGTAAACGATTAACGATCGCACAAGTCGACCGAACGATATGTATGTAAGTAAGTGAGTGAGTGAGTAAGTGTATTTATACATGTGTTCATGTTTTCAAGAAACTTTCCGACTGTGACGAATGTATTTATAGCCGAAACGAACTGTATGATTCGATGTTGCACATTTTACTTATATTCGGCTGTATATTACAACCTGTGTATGTACACCGTTGAACGCCGCGTGACGTTGACGTTCGAGAACATTATTGAATACCGTTTCACTTAATTTCGAAATTCCTGCGAAAGTTTTAATTGCACAGACGTGTCGGTACGTCCGCTTAGGGAATGTGCGTTCGACTACAGACACGACTCTATTATTTGTTTGATTTTGGGATGTTTTTAAGAATAGTTCGTTACTGTTAAACAAATTAATCATAAGCATTAATATCACTAAAACGATTTTTTTTATTAAAATGTTCAAATTTCATTTATTGCTTATATTTAACCCAAAATGGCCTATGTAGGGTATTTTTATACAACATGATTTTAATTTATCATATTAATTATATTTCAAATACTCTTATTTAATAAAAAAAACAGGATACAAAAATTCCCCATGAACGTTCATATTGGGTTTTCTAATAAAAATATCCTTTGGCAGCTAATGGCAACAATGTTTGAATTTTTTAAGCTCATTTTGATATTTCAACTCAGTACAGTTTGGCAAATTGTCATAGAACGTTTAACCATTCAACAACGCTTAGAAATTGTAAAAACTTCAATAGACTTATTGAAACAAAAGTTTAATGAATTCATTATTTTACAAAAATGATCCAACTCCATTGGAATATTTTCTGTGGGGTTATGTAAAATCATTGGTTTATGCCGATAAACCATAAACAACAGGAACATTAAAAATAAACATTGAACTTGTAATTCATGAAATTAGACCACAATTATGTGAAAGAGTGAATAAAAATTAGACTCAACAAATGTATTGTCAAGTAAAGTCGCGGTGGTCATATAAATGAAATTGTATTTCATCATTAATGCCATAAAATATGCTTTAAAATAGAATAAATAAATTAGTAATTAATTAAATACTTTTTGTTTTATTTCCATTTAAACTTCTGAAGCGCTTGTTGGAAATCCTTTTATATATATAACAAATATAGGGTCATTCAAAAGTGACGCTTATATTTATGTTTTATTAAAAAGAAGCAAAATAAACTATACACATATTTCTCTATACACCACCATTCTATACACATGTTTTTTTTTTAATAAAACACAAATCTAGGCGTCACATTTGGACGATCCTATATAATGAACAAATATAGGGTCATCCAAAAGTGACGCCTAGATTTGTGTTTTATTAAAAATAAACTATATTTATGTTTCCATATACACCTACCCTATACACATGTTTCTTTTTAATAAAACACGAATCTAGGCAATACATTTGGATGACCTTACATAAATGAAATGCTCATCCAAACAGCACAAAGTTTTTTTTAAAAAAAATAATGATTACTTATTGTTCTCTTTTTTTGATTAAGTGCATTTTAATAATCGTGTTGTCATCTTCAGAGAAAGTGAAATAAAATTATTAGAGCTTTATTTGAATGTGATGCTAAATCTACCATACTCGATCTTACATCATCAGATTACCATTTATTATGTTCCTTGCAAAATTCCTTGGAATTATATAAATATATACATATATATATATATATATATATGTATATATATATATATATAATTCCATCGCAAAATTGTCAATAATCTCCTTCGATTGTAAACGAATCCTGTAAAAAATAACGATTGCAATTGCGGAGTGATGAGATGAATTGACATTTTTATATCACCCAAAAATTGCAATCATTAATCTTCGAAAATAATCGTTCACATTTGGAATAGTGTGAGCATTAATAACATTAATTTTATAATGGAACTATTTTATATATAGAGAGATAAAGGAATTTCGTTTTTGAACTTTCACAAAGTTTTCCAAGAATTAGTAAAATAAAAATTTTATGAAATTTTAAAATTGAAAAAATCATTTCTGCCAAACTTTTCAAATAGATTTTTGGTGAAAACAAATTTAAATTATTTTGGTATTTGATTTAAATGCACATCAGACTATCAACCAAACAGAAGCATTGACATAGCTTTTAAGAAATATATTTTTCATAACTTATTTAACATTATTAAATAGAAACAAATTGATAGGTCAAAGAGTGAAGCAAGCAAGGGGTGAAGTCTCCTAGTATATAAAAGAAAACATTTATTTTGGAAATTGAATTACAATAAATTTTTGTGAATTTCAGAACGAATTTCACTTTTAATAATTTAGACATAAAATTTATAATAAATATCAGAATAATTGAAGTAGATAAAAAAATTCATACCAAAAAAAGAAATTCCAAACAGGACAAATGGTATTCAATCGACACAATGAAAATCAACAGTTTTTCCGACAAAGACAACCGTACTTTATTAAAACGCATTCACCTTTATAATACCTTGCCGCCGGCCGAAATCGACAAAAATATACCTTCATTGGTCGCCGACATTTTATTCGAAACGAATTAAACATAATCTAGCAATTACAAGAGTTCAAATACTCTCTGAACGCACACACACACACACACACAGATAACAACAGAGGAAAAAATGCAATACGTAGTCTAATTTCTCATAAAAATTCTCCCATCTGCACGAACGATTTTTACAACATTTAATTTAAAAGTCAAATGAAACTCGATTTCCCGATACTTGCTGAAGTTAGGTACGTGGTACTGTATTTCATCACCCATGCGAACTCGCTTACATAAAATTGTTAGTATTGAGTGTAATGTGAAACCTTTCGACGTAGTAATGCACGAGGATCGGTGGAAAAGTAGAGTCGTGCGAGTTTGACACGAGGAAAATTAAATAACGCAGTCACGAGTAAACGTGTATTGTTTATGAAAACATTATTTAGTTATCGGGTTTGTTATAAGAATATTAAAACGATTTGGAACGAATCGATTATCCTTAATATTAACGAAACATTTTGATTTTTATATAGGTGTTTTTTACATACATTTTAGCCACTCGCAAAAAATTTTGGAGCTTGGTTGAGATGTGATACCACATCCACTATACTCACCTGATCTTACACCATCTGATTACCATTTATTCCATTCCTTACAAAACTCTTTAAATGGTAAAAATGTCATTTCATATCAGGCTATCAAATTGTACTTGCATCAATTTTTTGCTCAAAAAGATCAATAGTTTTTGACCACGGAATTATGAAAATGCTTGATAAATAGCAAAAGATAGTGAAATAAAATGGTCAATATAATATTGGATAAAACTTTTATTCCATAAAAAAAATCTTTCATTTACTTAAGGGGGTATTCTAGGCTAGACCCACGAATTTTAGATGTTTTTTCGGGCGCTATAAAAAAAACCAACAAATATTTTTACTATCCATTTTTATCAGTTATTTATTGATATTTTAAGAGTAGAAAAAAGTATTATTAAAAACAAAAAATTCAAAATTGAAAAAGGTACAAGCTGGCAAAGTGGAGGCTCGAAAAAAAATGTGTCTCCTGGTTGACGTGGTTCCTTCTTTTTCAAAGGTTCTTCTTTTTCAAATTATTGAAAAAGAAGGTTGTAGTAGTATCTCCGCCTAGGGGAATTTAAAAAAAAATTTTTTTCGCAAAATGGCGGCAGTGTGAAAAAATAATCATTTTTTTGCTCTATTTTTTTCAAATTTCGGAATTTTTTAAAAATAGTAAAAAACAAAATTTTTAAAAAATCTTCGGCAGGGGTAATCACTGTTATATTTAGAAGCTCTGTACCAAATTTCAAGTAAATTGGTCTATTAGAACTTGAGATATCACGTCAAACATGTCGAAAAAAGTAGTTTCGAGAAAAACGCGTTTAAAGTTGATTCGTTCCGGCCAGACCGAATTGGTTGGCGCGTCGCAAAAATAGCTATAACTCCGAAAATAATTCGAATTTCGAAAAATCCTCTTAAGGACATATTCTTAAAGGTCTAAACTATGAAAATATGCAAAAAAATCGATTTTTTCGAAATTCTAAACTAGAATACCCCCTTAAAAAACGCAATTACTTATTTACCAACTATGTTGTACTGAGGTTATAATTCATTTGCTAAAATAATTATTAATAATTTATGAAAATACTAATCCACTACATATTGACTGAAATTAATTTTGAATATTTTTTTTAAAAAAAATAGTACATTAAATTTCTTTCCTCAACAAAATATGAAATAAACATAGAATCTGATAATATAGGGTTATCCAAATGTGACGCCTAGATTTGTGTTTTATTGAAAAAACACAAGTGTATAAGGTGGTGGTGTATAGAGAAACATGTGTATATTTTTTTTTTGTTTCTTTTTAATGAAACCCAAATCTAGGCGATACATTTATATGACTCTTTACTATTTCACATGATCTTCGCGAAACGTACTTTCCGAACAATCCCGACGGACCATTTGCATCTGTTTCGTGCGAAACACAATGAAACGAGAACGCCGATACATTCCAGTGAGCACAACAGGCATCGCTTTCAAGAGAGAAGTTAATTTGTGGACTAAGCCGGGCCTTTATCCCGTTACCGAGCGAGTTGAAGAGGGTCGCGGCGACAACAACCAACCGCCCGCCATCGACAATACTCCATAAAACGTGCGAAGATCGTGTCGTTCGATGCCGACTCAGCCGATACTTTAATGTCGCGTCGGTGTTTTTCCGGCACGATAAAGACCGCAGCGGGTGACGAACAATGGACAGTACGACGGCTGGTATATGCCATCGATGGGTTCGATTGCCGTACGGCTGATAAATAATTATCGATGCGGACGCGTATTTGCGAATGTCTATCTGTTAATGTCAAGTCAACAACAATGGTATTGGTTACGTTGTTCAAGACAAATATTGATACGCGAGCGGACCGATAATCTCAATTCCATTCAACTTAATTCGACACATTTTGAAGAACTTGCAGATTATCCAAAACAATATATTGGTATTAAGTTGTACTACATGAAAAATCCAAATTTGAATAATAAAGTGAAAACATAATATTGTAAAGAAAAAAATATTTTATTTAACCGAAATATACACCATTCACATTAAAAAAAATCCATTGTAATACTGAACTATACATTCCTCCTTCTCTTATAAAACTCCGTATCTTCAGAAAAAATAAAATGTACAAATATGTCAATTATAACTTTTTGATTTATAAATGTTTTATTTCGAAAAAAGAGATTAAGATGTGTGAAAAGATAAAAATAAATTAGTGACAAGTTGAGTGAGTATGGAAGATGGATTGTATGAATATTTGTGTTGGATATTTTTATAAGATCCTAATCACTATTCAGTTCATTAAATTTAATTTGTGAATAAATTAGGAAATTGCGACTAATTAAAAAATATCCAAATATAATCAGTAAATAATATTAACTTATCTAACAATTGCTTCATTCAATTTCTGATTTTATTTCTTTGATCCTTTAATTTTTATTAAAAAAATCTTCCACATTTGTGATTAAGAAGTTTTTGGTCCATAGGATGTGATTTACCAAATATATTCTCTAGATAAATATTTTTAGCGGAGAGAAAAAATCATTGTTCACCTGAAAAAGTCTCTTCAGTTAATTTAATTCAATTTATGAATAAATTAGGAAATTTTTGATAAATAAAAGATATCCAAATACATTCAGTAAATAATATAAACTTATCTTTTCAATCAATTTTTGAATTTATTTCTCCAATCCTTAAATTTTTATTAAAAAAAATCATCTACATTTGGGATTAAGATATTTTTGTTCTATAGAATGCTATTTATCAAATATATTTTCCAGACACATATTTTTACTACAGAGAAAAAATCATTGTACCAGTAAAAACTCTTCAGTTCATTTCTGAATAAATTAGGAAATTGTTGATGACTAAAAGATATCGAAATACAATCAATAAATAAAATGAATTTGTACAACAATTATTTTAATCAATTTCTAAATTCATTTCTTCAATCCTTACATTTTTTAAGAAAAAAATATCCAAATTTATGATTAAGACATTTTTGTTCCATAGGATTTTATTTACCAAAAATATTCTCTAAATAAATATTTTTGAAAAAGAGAAAAAATCATTGTTCCACTAAAAAAACTCCCTTCAATTCATTTTATTCAATTTATGAATAAATTAGGAAACTGTTGATGACTAAAAGATATTCAAATACAAAATATAAATAATATTTCATTTTTATTATTAAAAAAGAATTCAAATTTGAGATTGAGATGTTTTTGGTTCATAAAATCCTATTTATCAAATATATTTTCCAGACACATATTCTTACTAGAGAGAAAAAATCATTGTACCACTAAAAAAAACTCTTCAGCTCATTTGATTTCATTTCTGAATAAATTAGGAAATTGTTGATGAATGAAATATATCCAAATATAATCAATAAATAAAATAAATTTATCAGCAATTATTTTAATCAACTTCTAAATTCATTTCTTCGATCCTTACATTTTTTAAGAAAAAAATATCCAAATTTATGATTAAGACATTTTTGTTCCATAGGATCTTATTTACCAAATATATTCTGTAGATAAATATATTTGAAAAAGAGAAAAAATCATTGTTCCACCAAAAAAAACTCCCTTCAGTTCATTTTATTCAATTTATGAATAAATTAGGAAACTGTTGATGACTAAAAGATATTCAAATACAAAATATAAATAATATTTCATTTTTATTATTAAAAAAGAATTCAAATTTGAGATTGAGATGTTTTTGGTTCATAAAATGCTATTTATAAAATATATTTTCCAGACACATATTTTTACTACAGAGAAAAAATCATTGTACCAGTAAAAAACTCTTCAGTTCATTTCTGAATAAATTAGGAAATTGTTGATGACTAAAAGATATCGAAATACAATCAATACATAAAATAAATTTGTACAACAATTATTTTAATTAATTTTCAAATTCATTTCTTCAATCCTTCCATTTTTTTAAAAAAAAAATATCCAAATTTATGATTAAGACGTTTTTGTTCCATAGGATTCTATTTACCAAATATATTCTGTAGATAAATATTTTTGAAAAAGAGAATAAATCATTGTTTCACTATAAAAACTTTCTTCGGTTCATTTTATTCAATTTGTGGCTAAATTAGGAAACTGTTGATGACTATAAGATACCCAAATACACTCATTAAATAAAATCAACTTCTCTAACGATTGTTTCAACCAATTTCTGAACTCATTTCTCCAACCCTTCTATTTTTATTATCAAATTCGTTTGAATATAACACGGGGCTCATCAAGTACAGATTATCAACTTGACAGTTCGGTTCGTTATAGACAATCTGGTACCATTTTAAGCACGACAATCCAATCTGGAACAATAGTCTGTACACATTCCGTTGATCTTTCGTTGCGCGTTATCCGTTAACCGCGTTTATTATTTCAATATGTGTACACGTATTGTGAATAAGAAGTCGTAAACGAATATCCTCGCGCACGTGTAAGCCCGAAATATCGAAATCCTAAGCCGTACCGTACAAAACGGCTACTGTCTGTCTGTCTGTGTGTGTGTGTATCGTTTCAACAGCAGTACGGGAGAAAACCACGCGAGCGTTATTAACAACTTGAGGTTCTATTTAATTAAACGGATCATGCAATCTGAACTCCGTGGCTTATCCTTACAGATAGCCCAGCTCTGCGCGACTGCTTGAGCTCTTGATATATATATATATATATATGTGCTGCAGAGGCTCGTGTAACACTGTCGGCTCTTAAGAGTCCCGATAAATGGGATCTACTTGACGAGTTAAAACGCCAAGATACAGACACGCAGTTTGTGCACGGTCGTGTGTACCCACTAACGACAATCACTTTCTTACGGATGCTGCATTATTCGTATTCGATCTGAACTGAATATGGAATATTATCAAATCGAACGACGGTCGTCGTCGTTTGATGATCGCAGATAATTCCCAGATACTTATTTATATTCGTGATGAAATAAAGATTTGTGAATATTTCGAATAATTGGTTGTGTTTCTGGAAACGAAATGTTGAGAGTTTTTCATTTTTCTGAAAATATTATTTTGGCAATGAATTTCGAAAAAAACATGCAAACATAAACTTAAAATATTCTTTTTAATACAAATAAATTTTTACCCAAAACACCACAATATGTTATAAAATGTTTGATACTTTTTAGAGAGTTAGACCATTGTTGTTATTAGCAACAAAATGAACAATAAGTGATTTTTGAAATTTTATAATATATCGTAGTGTTGGAGGTGATAACTGTTGATGACTAAAAGATATCCAAATACAATCAATAAATAAAATGAATTTGTACAACAATTATTTTAATCAATTTCTAAATTCATTTCTTCAATCCTTACATTTTTTAAGAAAAAAATATCCAAATTTACGATTAAGACATTTTTGTTCCATAGGATCTTATTTACCAAATATATTTTCTAGATAAATATTTTTGAAAAAGAGAAAAAATCATTGAAAAAATCATATTTGTGTTAGGCAATTTAAATTTTAAAAATATTACAGAAAATGGATGATAATTTCTGATTATAATAAATATAAAAATTAAAGTAATTTATTAAAATTTACATCCATAAAAACTCATTATTTTATGTGATAAAAACTAATTTTATCTCTTAACTCTCTCTATCTCTTTATATATATATATATATATATATATATATATATATATATATATATATATATTACTTCATAAACACATTTTGTATATATGCTTTTTCATCATGGAATACATTGATGTTTCATTTTATTAATTTTAATAACAGTAAATATTTGATTAATCAATTTTAATATTAGTAAATTATATTCGAATGAATAATTACATAAATTAGGTTTTCAATTGTATGTATAATGAAAATTATGGATTAAAATAAATACTTGTATTATTACTCTCAATATAATTATATATTTATAATAAATTAAATGGTTACTAATGTATTAATATATATATATATATATATATATATATATATATATATATATATATATATATATTGTCTATAAATTTTCATTAAAAATTAAATTATTAAATTTAGTAAAATTATAAATTTTTTAATATGTACAAATCTGTTATAAATCAATAAATTTGAATAAAAAAATATTTTCTATTATACAAAATCAGTGAATTTGTTTATATGATTTTTTTTAAAAAAAATAATGTAAATGGTTTAAGTATCATCGAACAAATTGAATTATGAAATTTATAAAATTACAAATTTTCACCTGTACACAAATCTGTTCATAAGTCAATAAATTTCCATAAAAAAATATTTTCTACCAAACAAAATTAGTGAATTTATTTGCACAACTTTGGAAAAATAGCATAAATGATTTAAGTATCATCCAGAAATTCTATTATTTATTTTAATAAAATTGTAAATTTTCAACCGTATACAAAACTGTTTATAAATCAATAAGTTTCAATAAAAAAATATTTTCTATTATACAAAATCAGTGAATTTGCTCATATGATTCTTTTTTAAATAATGTAAATGGTTTAAGTATCATCGAACAAATTGAATTATGAAATTTAATAAAATTACAAATTTTCACCTGTACACAAATCTGTTTATAAATCAATAAATTTTCATAAAAAAAATATTTTATATCAAACAAAATTAGTAAATTTGTTCCGACAATTTTTTTTAAAAAAAACATGAAATATTTAAGTACCATTGTACAAATTAAATAATTAAATTTAGTAAAATTGTAAATTTTCAACCGCATACAAATCTGTGATAAATAAATAACATTTCACAAAAAATATTTTCTATCATTTGAAATCAGTAAATGTGTTTATATGATTTTTTTTAAAAAAATAACATAAATGATTTAAATACTACCGTGTAAATTAAATTATTCATTTTAATAAAATTGTAAATTTTCAACTATACACAAATCTGTTTATAAATCAATAAATTTCCACAAAAAAAATATTTTCTATTATACGGAATCTGTGCAATTTTTTTACGTTTTTTTTAAAAAAAATAACGTAAGTCATTTAAGTACCATCGTACGTTTTTAATTAAAGATATGATACACTTTTCTCCACTTATCCGTTGAAATATTTACACAAGAACCGAATCGAACTTTTCCACCGTCCATTAATTACATCACAAACTATTTTCCGAGACGAACTTTCCATCTAATCAAATTGCAACTATCTTATTGAAAACGGGAACAAATTAAAATCGTCATTATGTCGTTCAACGTCCTTAAAAAATAAACGACCGTCATTGAAACAATTCCATTATTTACAACTCGACTCGTCTCTCCTAGATTAAACACATTTCAATGAGTGTCCTTCCCGTTCGCGACGAACAGGATAACTATTAGATTATTCAAATACAAAACGAATAGATGTATGTGTGTATAGATAATCGAGCCGTTGCTCTTAAACCGTTTTCTCAAACAACAATCGCGATAAATCTTTTAATTGAAAAAGTCGATGCGACGACGAACAACGCGCGCTGCAAGTAAACAATGCATGTACAAACTGAAAACATTATCAATAGATGTTCTTGCGAGCGCGCGTGTGTGTGTGTGTGTGTGAATGAGGGTTGCATGGATATGGTCTGGGTACGGGGGATGCATATCAGAAAACGGAATGTGTGACAATGCGCCCCCTAGATGTATTATCGTAAACTGAACGCAAAATCGTCTACTATGTGTCTACATGGAAAACGGATTGTTATTTAGAGAATACAAGAAATGGAACGTCTTATAAATATTTATAGGGCGCCTGCCGCTTTCGGGAGTGCGCGGCTTGATGTATGGCCGCCCGATATTCCACCGCGCTACAATAATGAAAATGTCAGTTTCGGGCGGGAACCTATATGTATGCAGTGCATTTACAGTCGCATGGACAATAACCTTGTCCCTAGTCTTCTGTTCTTCTATATGTAGCTTCGTACGAACATAACAACATGTACTGCGTACTCGAATAAAAAGTACAAAATCGATATTACAAAAAATATTACAATTATACACACACACACACACACACACACACACATATATATATATATATATATATATATATATATAAATAAATACCTTAAGTCTAAAAACTAACAGAACTTTTGAAATAAAATGTACAGACTATAATGATATTTTTTGAGAATCATTTAGTAAAAAGGAAAAATATATTTTGATAAACATATAATCAGATTTTTCTTTAATACAAAATTAAAAAATTCAAGAACAAAAATTTATAATAGCATAACAAAAATTCAAAAATTCATTTAGAGATACAAAAATCAATTTTGAAAAACATTTGTAACGAAAAAAGCAGAATAGCAAATTTTATAAAAAAATTTCCAGTAATAATTTCAAAGAAAACTTTTTAAGCTTCCAAAATTACACTTGAGAAGAGACTGAGACAAAATGTATGAAATGTTTGCGGCTATGCACGTCGTTAAATTCTATAAGTACGATTGTGGCAACCAGTTTCCAATTGTGGAAATAATTGAAATAAAATGACTGTATCATTTAATAAGAAATATTTCATCATTCATGGAGAATACTTGGAGAAAGATTAAAGAATTTAGAAGGAAATGGATTTAACACTGATATACATTTTAATCATTTATTTGTAATACTAAGAATATAGGACGGCCATTTCCGTCATTTGCACTTACAATCACGAGCACTGGACGGCTATAGACGTCAAAGTGTTAATCAATATTTATTTTGTCACCTTCAAAATACTCCCTATTTGAAGCAATACACATATGCCAACGTTTCTTCTAGTCCTCGAACATTTATTATATTGTAGTTTACTCTATGATACAATAGAAATAAAAAAAGAAGAAGAACTATGTATAACGAAGATCGATTTCAAAATTTAAAATCATAAAAAAATCTTCAAGTCAGTGGTGTTAATAATAAAAATAAATTTGCTTAAAATCACAAATCCTATATTGGAAAAAAATTATATTAACACATTTCATCCCTCTAAATCTGTCAAGATCATCCGACTTACGCCTTTAAACTTTTTTCTTTAGCGCTCCTTTAAGTCTCTGATCTATGCCAATAAACCAGCAACAATTAACGACCTAACGAAAAACGTCATTCAAACCATTACTGAAATCCAACCTGATTTATGTGAAAGAATCATCCAAAATTGTGTCTCTCGGATCGACTCCTGCAAAAAGACCCATGGAAGCTATTTGAACGATATTATTTTTAAAACATAATGGCATTGGATGTACTTTAATCCCCAGTAAGGATTTTTGCCATACCTTAAACACAACTCTTTTTATTCTATTTTAAAGATTGTACGCTCTTATTGAAATAGCCTGCAGATCAAAAATTCAATATTCTAACATATGGAGAACTTAAGAAAGAAAAAGATATTTGTTTCTTATATTTCATTATTTAAACCTGTAATAAGTTATCATTTTTTGTTCAAAAAATCGCACTTATTTTCATCTCAACCAATTTTACGAGGGTCGTTTGATAAATATGGTAAATTTATGTATTGTTTAATCAATTTTTTCAATTTAGTTTTTCTTACTTTTCTACCATACTTATCTAACGATCCTCGTATACTCATATGAATATTCGAGTTCAAATTTTACATATCAAAATCCAATAAAATATTTTTCTGTATGTGTGTGTGCAAGACCGCAGTGTTTTTCCACAAATTCCGATAGATCAATACCGTTAGTATAAATCCCATGCGAGTATAGACAACGTTATCGTCAGATAAAATTTTCAACGGCCCATATAGGCAAAAGTCCACATCAGCGCGATCGACCATACGAAACAAGAACGCCTAGACTTGCCGGTACAATTCTCGAGTGACACTTATATATGGAGCATGCGGCATCGTCGGCGATCGCTCGGAACACCGGAATTATGCATCATGTTATTCCGACAATAGTGAGAGGACGCTCGTTCCCCGGCGGCGGTTCGTCGGTCGACCCCACGACGCCCAAACCTGGTTCGTAGCAACAAGCGGACGATGTGCCGACGACGGCCACGACGCCTACAACAGACGCAGTCGCTCGAGAGATAATCATTTCTGTAGCCTCTCTTTGTCTTTATGACCGCAACATAATTTCATTTACACAGGTCGCGGCATTCGTTCCGATACGACAACAGACACTGAAGACTTATTAGAATGTTATAATTATCACTTGGAGCTCTTTCGAATTATATATGTACATATAAATAAATAATGTTTATTTAGATTAGATAGAACTTTTGATAAGAATTAAACCTAAAGTTCTATCACTTTTAAAAAACACCTATATATATATATATATATATATATATATATATATATATATATATATATATATATATATATATATATATATATATATATATATATGAGCCAGTGGTTAATGAAAGTGGTTTTAGTCAAAAAAATTTAAAGAAAATAGTTTATTGCTAAATTTATTTAGCAATGATCTAAGTTATAATAAACGAAAACATTTAAAGAAATAAAAAAGGTTTTATTTAAAAAATTTAAAAACTAACAATAGTATTTAAATATTTCAGGTCTATATGTATAAAAGAAACATTCATAAAATGAAATAAAATAGTACTTGAGTAATATACATAGTTGTAAATAAAATATATTAAAAAGGAAAAACCTGCGTGCAGTTTATAAATTATTCAAGGGGTATAAGTAAGTCACAAATGGACAGTAAATACATGGAATCAATAAAAATAACATTTTTGGTAATCGCATAAAATGTAACACCTAATAAAAACATTCAACAGAAATAAAATATAAAGAAATTACATACATAACATAAAATAATTATAATATTGTTCAGTTTGTAAATTATTATAAACAGAGGATTGAAAATGTAACAATGATTGTAAAATTAGTGAAAAATTAAAAAATAGTGAAAACAGTGTTTTTAAAATTTTAAAAATTCCAAAAAATAATTAAATCGGCATCCTCAAATCTATCTGACAACATTCGTGACGAAATAAGAAATTTAGAGCTCGAAACTGCGTTTAGTAATGGAAAAGTTTTGAAAAGAGCCAATACTTATCAACAAGAAAATATGGACATTTAATGGGCTTTTGCACACTAGTCAACATGCATACAGTATTCACGGCCCATACCACTCGTCTCACACGCTCTCTCAGAAAACTAATTTTTTTAGGTAGGGGAGTTTGGCGATAAAAGGGTGTGAGACGAGCGGTAATGGGCGTGAATACTGTATGCATGCTGACTAGTGTACAAAAGCCCTATTAATTTGGTATTTAAATAACTTTATAAAATATCAATGAAATATATTTTCTAACAGAATTAAAAAAATATTTAAATATTTGTATTTTACATACTTCAGTCTCATTTAGGTCACCTTGAAAAGATTCGTGACAAAATTAAAAATTGAGGCCAAAAATCTTGAATTTAGTGATGGAAACTGTTTTCAAAAAACAATATTTATCAACAAGAAAATGAGGACATTTAAAAGATATAATATTTTATATAGCTGTATAAAATATCAATGAAATATATTTTCAAACAGAATTAAAAAAAAATACTAATATAATTTATTTGTATTTCGATCTCATTTTGGGTTACTTTAACAAGATTCATGATAAAATAAAAAATTTAAAGCCCAAAATCTTACATTTAGTGATGGAAACTGTAATCGAAAGAAACAATATTTATCAACAATAAAATGAGGATATTTAAGGGATGTGATATTTTATATAACTGCAGAAAATATCAATGAAATATATTTTCTTATAAAATTAAAATAAATATTTGAAAGATTTATTTTTATTATACATTATTTGGTATCATTCGGGCCACTATTCCAATATTGGTGACAAAATAAAAAATTTAGAGCCCAAAATCTTGCATTTAGTGATAGAAAATATTCTAAAGAGAGCCAATATTTGTCATCAAAAAAATGAGGACATTTCAGAGATGTGATATTTCATATAGCTCTATAAAATTTGCATAAAATATATTTTCTAACAAAATTAAAATAAAAAAATTATTTGTATGTTACATCCTTCTGTTTCATTTAGCCACTCTGACAACATTCATAACGAAATAAAAATTAGGAGCCTAAAAACTTGCATTTGTTGTAAAGAACCAATATTTATAAACAAAAAAAAAAAATATAGGGTCATCCAAATATCACGCCTAGATTTTGTGTTTTATTGAAAAGAAACTATACACATGTTTCCCTATACACATCTTTCTTTTCAATAAAACACAAATCTAGGCATCACATTTAGATGGCCCTATATTTATATTTACATACTTGAGAAATGTGATATTTCATATAACTCAAAAAAATGTATATAAAATATGTTTTCTAACAAAATGAGGAAATTATTTATTTTTTACATCCTTTAGTCTCATTTGGATCAATTTGTATGTATATCATTTTGAATTATAACTTATTTTACAGAAAAGAATTTGAATTCATTTTCAAATTACAATAAACTGTTTTAATTGAATTATTGTAAAATAAAATCTATATTTTTCCCATGTTCTTAAATAAAAATTTTCTTATTAATTAAATTTCTACTTGTGGATATTAATTCTGTTACAATAACTACAATAAAAAACTCTCAACGTTATTATAAAAATAATAAGAATAGAAAAAAAAATTGAAAACTTTTTAATTTACAATAACTCATTTTTGGATTAAAAAAAATATCCCAGAATAACTATCGAAGGTGTTTGTGTGTGTGTGTGCGTTAAAATCGACTCGATTAATAAAAAAAGTAAATAAATAATGAAAAAAAACTTAGATACAGTAGTCGACGTTTACAGTAAACTTGATATTGAAACGAGCCGATGATAAATACGATTACAAACACATTCTGTGTCGAACGATCGAAACGATATCAATTATGATGCCGTCAATTTGTCACCTACAAGTCAAATACCTATAAAAGTGTCATTTTTTTAATGAAAATTTAATAG